>JAWPHD010016703.1:0-48453 GCA_037043455.1 Cyrtodaria siliqua
AAGATTTCTGTGATACCTTTGTTATTTATTATATTTCTGTGATACATTTGTTATTTATTATATTTCTGTGATACTTTTGTTATTTATTATATTGCTGTGATACATTTGTTATTTATTATATTTCTGTGATACATTTGTTATTTATTATATTTCTGTGATACATTTATTATTTATTATATTTCTGTGATACCTTTGTTATTTATTATATTGCTGTGATACCTTTGTTATTTATTATATTACCTTTGTTATTTATAATATTTCTGTGATACCTTTGTTATTTATTATATTTCTGTGATACCTTTGTTATTTATTATATTACCTTTGTTATTTATAATATTTCTGTGATACCTTTGTTATTTATTATATTTCTGTGATACCTTTGTTATTTATTATATTTCTGTGATACATTTGTTATTTATTATATTTCTGTGATACTTTTGTTATTTATTATATTTCTGTGATATCTTTGTTATTTATTATATTTCTGTTGTGATACATTTGTTATTTATTATATTTCTGTGATACATTTGTTAACTATTATATTTCCGTGATACATTCGTATACTATTATATTTCTTTGATACCTTTGTTATTTATTATATTTCTGTGATACATTGGTAAACTATTATATTTCCGCGATACATTTGTATACTATTATATTTCTGTGATACCTTTGTTATTTATTATATTTCTGTGATACATTTGTTATTTATTATATTTCTGTTATACCTTTGTTATTTATTATTTTTCTGCGATACATTTGGTAACTTTTATATTTCTGCGATACATTTGTGTAGTCTTAAATTTCAGTGAAATATTCGTTAACTATTTCATTTCTGTGATACATTTGTATACTTCTGTATTTCTGTGATACATTTGTTAACTATTATATTTGTGTGATATATTTGTATACTATTATATTTCTGTGATACATTTGTATACTACTGTATTTCTGTGATACATTTGTTAACTATTATATTTTTGTGATATATTTGTATACTATTATATTTCTGTGATACATTTGTATACTTCTGTATTTCTGTGATACATTTGTTAACTATTATATTTGTGTGATATATTTGTATACTATTATATTTCTGTGATACATTTGTATACTACTGTATTTCTGTGATACATTTGTTAACTGTTATATTTCTGTGATACATTGTATACTATTATATTTCTGTGATACATTTGTTAACTGTTATATTTCTGTGATATATCTGAATACTATTGTATTTCTATGATAGGTTTGTATACAATTTTATATTTTATTGATACATTATGTCAACTATTATATTAATGTGACACATGTGTATACTATTATATTTCTGTGATACATTTGCATATTAGTAAAATTCTGAAATAAATTTGTGAACTGTACTAGTTCTGTGATGCATTTATATACAATTAAGTTTCTGTAGTACATTTTATGCTATTATATTCATATGATACAGCTCAGCTGATACATTTGCTTACTATTATATTTCATGTGATATATTTGTTTACTATTTCTCTGATATATGTGTTCAACAATATATTTCCCGTTATACATTTGCGTAACATTATATTTCCTTTGACACATTTGTTTTACAATATATTTTCTGTGATACATTAGTTTAACATTATATTTACTGTAATACGTTTGTTTCACATTATATTTACTGTGATACTTGCCCTTAACACTATTTTTACTGTGATATATTAGTTTAACATTATATTTACTGTGATACTTCTGTTAACATTATATTTACTGTGATACATTTGTTTAACATTAAATTTCCTTGAATAAGTTTGTTTAAAATTATTTATTCTGTGAAACATTTGTTTAACATTATTATTTTAACGTTATATTTCCAGTGATATATTTGTTTAAGATTATATATCCTGTGACAAATCTGTTAAACATTATATTTCCTGTGATACATGTATTTATCTTTATATTTACTGTGATACACATTTGTTTAACTTTATATTTCCTGTGATTAATTTGCTTAACATTATATTTCTATTGATATATGTGTTTAACATTTTAATTCCTGTTATATATCTGTTTAACATTATATTTCCTGTGATAAACCTGTTATTACATTTCATGTGATACATTGTTTAACATTGTATGTCCTGTGATACATTTGTTTAATATTATATTTTCTGTGATACATTTGTTTAGCATTATAGTTTTGTAATATATTTCCTATGATACATTTGTTTAAGATTATATTTTTGTAATATATTTCCTGTTATACATTTGTTTATTATTACATTTCTTGTGATATAGTTGTTAACATTACAATTTCTGACAATCAACATTTATATTTATCACATAACGTCTCTTGTTAGCAGTGTCGAACACCCATTTATTACATAATATGGCTTCTGGGAGTGCAATAAAGCCATGACTTATTTCTCGTAATACACTAGTGTATTACAGATGCAAATGAGGACCGAATCGCTGTGTTTGTACACTATAAAACATTTAATCCCAATTGTTTGCATGGTATATCATACGGTACGTTCAGACGCCTTAATTATTTATCATTATTTGAAATCTAACTTCATAAAATGAATGTTAGTAACGTTAAATTTGGTTTAAGGTGTCGCATTACGTAGTTACAGCCGCGTAACGTAGCGAGGTCATGTAAACAACAAAACGACGTCATGGTTTGTCTTACAAATTGCCGCCGTATATAAGGAAAATTGACAACATTAAAGTGAAACTATCACGTCGTAGGTGTGTTATGTGATAAATAGAATCTTTCATTCGTGACTGTGTATTATTGACATAATAAACTCGTTGGATAAAAAGATAGGATACTCGGCAAGAGCCTCGTATCCTATCATTTTATCCGACTCGTTTTTTAAAATCAATAATACACAGTCACTCATGTAAGATCCTCTATAATTTATTCTATTGTATGACACATGTGTAATACAACCTGGAACGATTTTGATTGGTTGAGTTAAACCTGTAACACTACGGAAGTTTATTAACTGAAACTATTTTATTTATTACAAATTCACCAAGATCTGAGTCATAAACTTATTATTTGTGACAGCTTATAAAAATAATGCACGTTATACAA
Source organism: Cyrtodaria siliqua (assembly GCA_037043455.1). Taxonomy (NCBI): domain Eukaryota; kingdom Metazoa; phylum Mollusca; class Bivalvia; order Adapedonta; family Hiatellidae; genus Cyrtodaria; species Cyrtodaria siliqua. Next base: position 3,086 of record JAWPHD010016703.1, read on the forward strand.
AACATTGTTGTTGGTTTGTTAAAAAGTTGGCATAAACTGCTATTTTGTAAAGAGGTAAAACATGAACTATTTTATACGCAACGTTATGTGTGAGACGCGACGTTTCGACGTCATATATTTTATGACGTTTTGGCGCTAAAGTGTGTCTGACGACGTGGCGGTTCTATGTCCATCTGAATAATATTTTACTAATTTGATTGCCATGTTATGTGATAAAAAGGATCTTAAACTCGTTCCCATTCCATATAAGATTTATGAAACTCGTTATGAATTATTTTTAATTTTAACTCGCCAAAAGGCTCGTTAAAATTAAAATAATTCATAACTCGTTTTATAAATCTTATGTATATGAAATGGGAACTTGTTTAAGATCCTCTATATGTATATACATGTATATTATAGTTTTATTTTAAACGATTGCGGCACCATATTGAAAATCATTAAAGCGATTTTTTTTCTCTCAATAGACATTATTGGTTAGAACAAATTAAATATACATATTATAATCGCGTTCAAAATAAAAATAATAACAAGAACATCCACACAAATAATACTGTGTGATGGTACTGAATATAAATAAACAAATATAAAAGGACCATTTAAAACATGTATCTAACAACATGAACATAGTATTAGATTATTTCTTGCGTTTGATTTCATAATTTAATAATTACAAATAAATACGATCTGAAACTAATTCGTTCAAGACGATAACTTTATCCGAATTACTGAAAAATAAAATAGAACCGAAAACGTTCTAAAATGTACATGAACGTTTTTCATAAGTTAAAGTCACTCTGGACGAAAGGCGTACTCCCGAACACTTCAGTGCTACGTTGAGGGTCAATGTTCCGTACTCACGAACGCTACAGTGTTGGTCTAGAGACACTCAGTTGTGGTCTACGGTCTCTACTTTAAAAGCTTCATTGTGAATCTAGGATATTGGTGTCGCTTAATTGTGGTCTACCGCCTATACCTATACGCGCTACATTGTTGGTCTAGTATATAATTACCACTATGTTATGCTCTACGGTTCGTACTTAACAATGTGGGTCTAAAGTAACGGTGACGCTATATATATATTGTGGTCTACGATTCGTACTCTTAAAATAAAGATGTTTGTAACTTCTTGCTATCATTTCCTGTAACACGTTTGACGTCCGACGGTTCAAGTTGGTATGTTTATTTATCACATAACATGTGGTGTGGGAGTGTAATAACACCATTCAATATTTTCGATATTCCACTAGTGGTATAACATAACTTTAATGACGTCATGGACTTCACGTTAATATACGTTTTATATATCCTTAATGACGTAATGTGACGCTATAAGTTATGTGATAAATAGAATCTAACATTCGTTCTCATTCATTATTGAATTTATTAAACTCGTTAGTAAAATGATATAATGCCCGGCAACTCGTTTAATAAATTCAATAATGAATGAGCACTCATGTAAAATCCTCTATATACAACACTCTCAAGAGTCATGAAATGGCTCCTGTGTAAGAAGTGCACTGATGTATTAGAGTGATACATCCTGGAGTATGGCTGTATTATAATTATTGGTATGGGTGGGTTATTAATGATGTCTACTTACGCTGGTTTATCTGTGTTTACAACTGTAAGAGCAGAATATACTAGTTTCATCTGAAATCATTCGTATTATTGCTATATTCTTGAGGCTGGCCGATATCCTACGGTGGTATAACATTCGGACAGCGACTCAGGGAGAGAAGAAATATAGAAAGGTTGTTCCAATCACGTATACCACCGCCAAGGCTCCATTTAAGCGCGGATTATAGGTCCGATGCCTTATCCACTGAGCTACCCAGGTCGCTTACTATGGTTATCTAAAAAATATGTTATTACATACATGTTAACCAAAACGAATAACCTTTATTACATATTATAAGCAGAATATATTAGTGCTTCGTTTTCTTGGTATTTTAATTTATAGACACTTAAAATTAGAACAACACATTTGATGACAGCCAATAAATTCATCAACCCAACTAGTCTCAGGATATACCGTGAGGTTAAGCTAAAGGTATTAATAGAGGTTGTTATATAGAGGAAATATGCAAAAAATTCTCCATTCTCATGCCCTACTACACCCACGCTTGTTCGCGTCTTCGCTCGCTCGCTTCTTCGCTCGCTCGCTTAAGCCGTGGTCCCAACCCGCCGTACTTGCAAGTGCGTGCTGTCTTCTTGCAAAAACGTGGGCAAAATTTGGGGATCCGTACGTGGTGAGTACCGCCTCAGTACGGATTTGGGAGCACGCAGACACGCCGTAGCACTTTTAGTGCATGAGGAACTTTCGCTGCGTTCGGGATGCGGTCGGGCTACGGATTCACCCAAGTACGGGTGACGCGCGTGTCTTCTACAGCCAATGAGCGCACAACGCACTGACTCCGTGAGTCTTTTAAATTTTGTCCACGGTCACTTGCTCTACGGACGGCGCACTTAGCACGTGCGTGCTGCGCACGTGATAAGTGCGTGGTCTGTGCTTACCCGGCACTTCCCCAGTTCTACTGTCCAATGAACACGCAGAACTGACGTGGACCGTACCGAGTAAGCACGTGCTCCGCACTTACAACGCACGTTGTGCGCACTGATTTCTGCAGTATATATAAAAGCCGAGCCGACGGACGAGTGCCAACATTTCGTCTCCAAGATGACTAATAAGAGGACACAGAAGAAGGGGTCAGCTGCATCTGCAGCTCAAAGGGCAGCGGATACGGCCACAGAGGCCCAACAGAAACGGGCCGCGGAAGATGAGATGGCCAGAGAGGAAGTGGAAGAGGCGAGGAGGAACGAAGAAGAGTCAGATGGTGACGGCAGAGAGTCTGATCATGAGGAGGGTGCTGCTGGTGGATCGGAGAAGGCCAACTGCTCGTTCTCGGCGAAAAAGGAGGAGCGCCTGGTTGAGTTCTTCTCGGTGAATCAGGCCTTCTACGATAAGTCGCACCCAAACTACCAGAACAAGCAACAGAAGGATAAACTCCTGGACCAGCTGGCCAAGGAACTCAACACAACCAGTAAGTACCCTCATTTCCACGTGTTGCTGTGTACATTTTATTTCAGGAGAAACATGCGTGCTTTCATGTATAAGCTCTTTCATAAGCACAGTTGTCGAAGTAGGATTGTACCATATAATGACCCATGAATTATTTGCGCTATTGGTATTGTCAATAATTTGGTACTTTCTTTTTCTGTTCCACAGGAAAACAGATCCAGGGCTGGTTCAAAAACATGCGGACTTCAGTGGGAAAACTCTTCAAGACCAAGTCAGGCCAGGCCACCCAACCTGTCACAGCAAGGAAGAAATGGCAACTCCAGAATTTCGCCTTCCTGAAGGCCTACATTGTCCCACGCACCTATACTGTAGAGACCACACCGGTAAAGATTTTCTACACAGTTATTACATGGATAGACATTTCTAGTTTTTAAACATGACAACATTACAATACACAATTGTACATTTTACATGTAATATATTATAGTACAAACATGTAATCATTAATTTTTAAATTTCAGAACATGTAAATTGAAGAAAGGAAAATCATTAATGTGTAAAACTTATTTTCACTTTCAGCTGGAGGAGACGGGAGAGCAAAGCGAGGATGAGGAGTCACTACACTCGATCCCAACCAGGCCAGCATCTCCATCTCCCTCCACCTCCGCGGCCACCCGCAATACCAAGCCTCCGGCCAGCAAGAAGTCGAAGATCGACGACCTTCTTATGAAGTTTTTGGACAGGCCCAGGCCCGAGGAGGTCCTGAGTAAACAGGTATTTAATGTTAATACTATTGGTGTGAAATGCACATTGCATATTGTATGTTTGCAATTGTACTTTGCTATATTTATATTGCACAGTGTTCTACTTTACTTCACAGTGAATGACATGTACTGTTTATAGATTTGATGTGTATAATGTTTTTAACAGAAGTAACACATTGGTGTTTATATTATATACTTACCTTTACGTACCTGTGTGTTTGCAGTTGGAGACAATTGTTGCTGCCCCTGCCCCTGCACCCCCACAACCAGACGAACGCACAGCATTTAGCCAGTGGATCGCGGCCAGGATGTCAGGGATCCCCCACGATAGGTGGGACGACTTCCAGTTGGCTGCTATGCGCCTGATGCAGGACTACAGCAGGCCCCGACCCAACCCTGACACATCTCCATCTCCAACTACACAGCCCAGGCCAATGCCACCAGTCCAGCAGCATTGGCCGCACTTCCCGCAGCAGCAACAAGAAGGAACAGGTGTTGCAGCAGCCCAGCTCCTCCTTTCAGTCACAGACTCCCGAGGTAAATACACTTGTCAATTGCTTAGCTTAGATCTGGCAATAATTTGTATTAACTTAGCATACAATTATAATTACTTATAATGTTCCTTCTTTCCTTTTGTGCTCCAGCTTGGTGCAACTCGGTCGCAGTCTGTCCCTCCCCTCCTGTATTCATCAATCAATGGCAGTGGTCTTACAGATTTGTTTATGAACCAGTTGACCCAAGGTATCCCCTCGGGAAACACCAGCCAAGTAGCAGCATCGCAGGCAGCCAGTCCTTCGGGTACACAGGAGGACTCAGGGGACAACTGAGACAGCTCCCCCACCAACTAGTGTGTTTTGTGGACTTAAACTGACTCCTGCCAGTGTGGACTAGGGATTTTCTTTGGACTACTATCCAGGGTGGACTAGGGGACTAGGGGTTTTGTGGACTACAGTGTCAACTTTTTTTCGTTGCTCATGTTGGAATGTTTTTGTTCTTATGCTATTATTACTTATTAGTTGTATTATTGAGTAAAATAAAGAACTGGTTTGCCTTAAAAGTGCTTGTCTTCCTTGATTTATACTTTGAACAAATGTCAAAGCTCAAGATTATATGGTGCATGGGGCAAAATGATAACAAAAACCTCCCCCCAACCAGCCCCAAAAAACAAATCCGTAATTTTTGCAAACGGTAAATTTATTATAACCATTTGTTAAAAATGACTGGGTTTTTTTTTTTGGGGGGTGGGGGGGGGGGGGGGGGCTTTGAAAGTAAGAAGTGAGACCGGAACCATTCTGGTATATAATATTAAAGTTAAGTTGATTTTAAATAAGAACAAAAAAAACATTTTATTATATGTTTGACACAATAAACTTCTACATGTTTATTCACACATGAATACATAAAATTAAATCATGAGTTCATGAAATGACCCCAGAGTTCATTAAAATCATGAGTGTCTGTAGAGTTCATAGAATGTCTGCAGAGTTCATAAAATTAAATCATGAGTATCATGAGTTCATGTGTTCAAACAACCCGATCTTGCCATGGTAGGCGGCCAAGTGGGGAACTGTAATAGTCCGCCAAATAGTTTCTCAGGGTTTTCCCTTCCCTTGAGTCCCGTTGGCCGACCATCTGGTTGGGTTCGGTCATCTGCACATCCTCCCTCCAGGCCCCAAGGACCACGTTCCCATCCTCATCCTCATCCTCACGGTCCACATTAAGGTCCTGTAGTCCGGGCCGGCGCTTTCGCAGCCAATTGTGAAGGGTGAGGCAGCCCAACACAACGCGAATCACATTGCCAGGCTCCAACTGCAGGGTGGTGAGTAGGCACCGCCACCGGTGAGCCAATATCCCAAAACCGTTCTCCACAACACGACGGGCCCGAGAGGTCCGATAGTTCATCACCCTCTCTTTGTGGGTCATGGCACGGCGACTGTATGGCTTCATGAGCCACTTTCGCAGGGGAAAGGCATCGTCGCCCACGATGAAGAAGGGAAAGTCCCGGTCGTCGCCTGGAAGTGGATCCGGTGCTGGGAATCCAATGGTGTTGTCCTCCAGTGCCCCCCGGAGGGTAGACTGGTTGAACACGCCTGCGTCTGAGGAGGAGCCGTTGGCCCCCACCTTGCACCACAAGAAGGAATAGTTAGCATCCACGATGGCCAGGAGCACCACAGAAAAGAAGCCCTTATAATTGTAATAGAGCGATCCACTTTTCTTGGGCTTCTTGATGGCGATGTGTTTCCCGTCGATCGCCCCACAACAGTGGTGAAAGTTCCATCGCGTTCCAAACTGGCGGGCGACGGCTTTCCACTCGTCCTGTGTGGAGGGCATGGTGAACATCTCCTCCTTATATTCCTCGTAGATGGCGGTGCAGACCTCCGGCACGAACTTGGATATGCTGTTGTGTGCCACCCGGAAGTCGTAGGCAAGGGACCTGTAGCTGTTCCCCGTCGCCAAGAAGCGAAGGGTGATGGCCAGCTTCAGGCCAGGCTCCAGAGGGCGGCGACTCCTGAAACATAGAATGTATAGCATTAATATATAGCAAGGTCATGGCTGTTGTTATGATTTTACCATAACCAATACCTTAACCATTCCTTTTTCTTAAGGGGGCTCAAATTGGCACGGTATACTACTATTGACGTCCAATGCAATAATGTGCCATATCTCAGAAATACCAAGATAGAGACATTAATATTAATGGATTAATAGAATGTATTCGTGAAATGATAAGACAACATTTTTAAGCAAATACAAAAAGCAAAACCAAGCATTTGTTATGGCAGAAATGAAGACACATACCTTGGGCCCTTGGTGATTCGAGGGGTCACTCGGAGCAGGAGCTCGGCGAAGATCTTGGGGTCCATTCGGATGTATCCGACATAGTCCCCCCTCGATTCACGCTCTAGCTCTTGGAACAACGTTTCGTACTGCCCGAAAAGCCTCCTCCTCTCGATCCATGGACGAACCCACCATCTCCTGCGTCGGCGTCCCTGTTGCCTCTCCCTCTCCCGTATCAAGGCAAGTAATACCACGTCGTGCTCGTGCGCTGCCACTTGAAGCTGCTCTTGCAGCATCAGAACCCGGAGTCTCTGCGGTGGAATGGGCAGCATCTTGAGGCAGCAGCAGCTGGGACTTCTGGAGAACCTCGGAATGTCGTTCTATATATCCCCCCCCCCCCCCCCCGACATTGGGCGGAAAAACTCACGTTCGTCGCACTTCCACGCACTTACAACATGCGAGTGAGTAAGGACACAGTACGTGAGCAGCACGTGTAAGTACGGCCTCCGTACGATAACGTGGCAATCGCACGGAGATCGTACGTTGTAAGCAAGTTGTAAGCACGTACAACTCACTTACCATGTGTGCAACGTACGATGCACGCAGCCGCTCACGGCCAGGCGTGGCGTGCGGGCCACGTACTTACACCTTGCGCAACCGTGCGAGTGACGTGCGTTGACGTACTCTCTCCCTGCTCTTGCCACTCCCTCCCCACGTTTTCAGAAAAACGTGGCGGCCGTGGCCTCCCCAAAAAACGGCCGTGGCCTCCCCAAAAAACGTACGGACTAAAAACACGCACGGTGGGTTGTGACCGGGCCTTTATTCGGCGGTTGTTATATTTCCATACTGTCTAAATTCACATAGACCACACTTACCTGTAAAAGAAAACAATTTTCTTCCAAACAACTGACAGGAAGAATTACCAAGCCTCACGGTTTTGCATTAGTTAATCTCTTACTAACCCTCGTTGTCTTGCACGTGTACACTTCTTACTAACCCTCGAGGTCTTGCATGAGTACAACTCCTACTAACCTTTAAGGTCTTGCATGATTACAATTCCTACTAAACCTCACGGTATTGCATGAGTACAAATCATACTAACCTTCGTGATCTTGTATGAGTACATCTCCTGCTAACTCTCGTGGTATTGCATGAGTACAACTCATACTAGCCCCTACGGTCTTGCATAAGTACAGCACCTACTAACCATCATGGTGTTGAATGAGTACAACTACTACTAACCCTCACGATATTACATGAGTACAATTCCTACTAGATATTAAGGTCTAGAATGCGTACAACTTCTACTAGCACCATGGTCTGGCATAAGTACAACTCCTCCAAACCATTGCATGAGTACAACTCCTACTAAACCCTACGGCCTTGCATGATCACTACTCCTACTAACCCTCATGGTATTGAATGAGTACAACTCCTACTAACCCTCATTGTCTTGAATGAGTACAACTCCTACTAACCCTCACGACGTAGCATGAGTACAACTCCTACTAACCATTGCATGAGTACAACTCCTACTAAACCCTACGGCCTTGCATGATCACTCCTCCTACTAACCCTCATTGTCTTGAATGAGTACAACTCCTACTAACCATTGCATGAGTACAACTCCTACTAAACCCTACGGCCTTGCATGATCACTACTCCTACTAACCCTCATTGCCTTGAATGAGTACAACTCCTACTAACCCCTACGGCCTTGCATGAACACGACTCCTACTAACCCTCATTGCCTTGCATGAGTACAACTCCTACTAACCCTCATTGCCTTGCATGAGTACAACTCCTACTATCATACTACATCTCACAATAAACCTCACAGTCGGGCTTGAGTACAACTCATACTATCTCTCATGGCCTTCACGGTCTTCCATGAGTACAACTAATAACATCTCTCATCGTCTTCACGGTCCTGCTAATCCTCATGGTATTGCATAAGTAACCCTTGCGTGAGTACAACTCCCAAAACCCTGGTCGTGCATGAGTATAACTCATACTATCTCATCATGGTCTTCACCGTCTTGCATGCATACCACTCCTACTAACTCTCACGGTCTTGCATGGGACAACTCCTATTAAAACTTACATTAGTACAACTCCTACTGACCCTCACGGTCTTGCATGCGTACAACTCTTACTAACCTTCGCGGTCTTGCATAAGTACAACTCCAACTAACTCTCATGGTCACATGAAAATACACTTCCTACTACCCCTTATGGACTTGCATGAGATAAGTCTTACTAACCCTCACGGTATTGCATGAGTAGACCTCCTACTAACCCTTAGACCTCCTACTAACCCTTGCGAGAGTCGACCTTGCATGTGTCTCCTGCTAACCTTCAAGCTCTTGCATAAAAACAACTCCTACCAACACTTGCATGAGTACAACTCCTACCAACACTTGCAATAGTACAATTCTTACTAACCGTCGTGGTCTTGCATATGTACGCCTCCTACGCTACGTTGTAGTTCTATGGTATAGGCTATATACGTACTCACGAACGCTACGTTGCGGTTCTAGGGTATAGGTTATACGTACTCACGAACGCTACGTTGTGGTTCTAGGGTATAGGTTATACGTACTCACAAACTTTAAATTGTGGTTCTAGGGTATAGGCTATATACGTACTCACGAACGCTACGTTGTGGTTCTAGGGTATAGGTTATACGTACTCACAAACTCTAAATTGTGGTTCTAGGGTATAGGCTATATACGTACTCACGAACGCTACGTTGTGGTTCTAGGGTCTAGGTTATACGTACTCACGAACGCTACGTTGTGGTTCTAGGGTATAGGCTATATACGTACTCACTAACGCTACGTGGCGTGGCGCAGTCGGTAGCGCGGTGGATTTGTAACCGGAGGACCCGGGTTCAATCCTCCGTGGTGCCACTGAGTTCCGTCGGTGTGTTCTTGGACAAGACACTTTACCATAGCCTCGTCCGTCGGATGGGGACGTAAACCGGGCGGTCCCGTGTATCGGTCTATCTTCCGAGCACGTTAAAGAACCATAGGAATCTATTCGATAATAAGAGTAGGGCAGGTTCCCGGATTCCTATGTATCCTTCCCCTCTCTCTGGGGCGGCTCTAAATAACCTATACTGTGTTGATGAGCCGTTAAACAACATTTAATTCAATTGTTGTTCTAGGGTCGAGGTTATACGTACACACAAACGCTACGTTATGGTTCTAGGGCCTGTGGTATACCTACTCACGAACGCTACATTGAGGTTTTATGTTCTAGGTTATACTAACTCGAGAACGCTACGTTGTGGTTTTATCACCTAGGTTATACGTACTCACAAACGCTAAGTTGTGGTTTTATGGTATAGGTTATACTTATTCACAAACGCTACGTTGTGGTTTTATGGTTTAGGTTATTCTTACTCACAAACGCTACTTTGTGGTTTTACGGCCTAGGTTATTAGTACCCACGAACGCTACGTTGTGGTTTTATGTTCTAGGTTATACTTACTAACGAACGCTACGCTGTGTTTCTAGGGTCTAGGTAATACGTACTCACGAACGCTACGTTGTGTTTCTATGGTCTGAGTTATACGTACTGACAAATGCTACGTTGTGGCTTTATGACCTACGTTATACGTACTCACAAAAGCTAAGTTGTGGGTTTATAGTATAGGTTATACTTATTCGCAAACGCTACGTTGTGGTTTAATGGTCTAGGTTATTCTTACTCACAAACGCTACGTTGTGGTTTTATGGCCTAGGTTATAGGCTGCGTTCAGCTAAATATAGCCTGGCTTAAGCCCCGCTTTTGTTGTGTACGATTCAGTACAGAAGTGAAAGTTCACAGAGGTCAGCAGATATAACTTTGAAATATTCAATATGCATTTTCAGGAAGGATAAACTATAGGTAAAATAATCCCCATCAGCTAGAATCATTAAATCAAATAAAAAATTATTTTTTTCATGTTTTTGAAAATTTAACATCCATTGAAATTGCATGTCAATACTCAGTGCGGATTCAATAGTGTTTGTAAACACAGACATGTGCAGAGAGGTTGAGCTGGAAAAGTTGTCTTTTTCACACTTTCAAAGGCTTTGTGATGGAAATATCTATGAAATAAGGTAATTTAAAGAAAATCTGGTGTATAATTCTTGAGATATTAGCTGACAGGTGCCACAGGAGGTTTACGTGTTTCTAGGGTCTAGGTTACACGTACTCACGAACGCTACGTTGTGATTTTCTGGCCTTGGTTATACGTACATGTACTCACGAACGCTACGTTGTGTTTCTAGGGTCTGGGTTATACGTACTCACGAACCCTATGTTGTGTTTCTAGGGTCTGGGTTATACGTAATCACAAAGGATACGTTGTGTTTTTATGGTCTAGGTTATACGTACTCACTAACGCTACGTTGTGTTTCTAGGGTCTAGGTTATACGTACTCACGAACGCTACGTTGTGTTTCAAGGGTCTGGATTATATGTACTCACAAAAGCTACGTTGTGTTTCTATGGTCTAGGTTATACGTACTCACGAACGCTAAGTTGTTGTTTCATGACCTAGGATATACGTACTCACGAACGCTACGTTGTGGTTCAAGGGTCTGGGTTTTACGTACTCATGAACGCTAAGTTGTTGTTTCATGACCAAGGGTATACGTACTCACGCACGCTACGTTGTGGTTCAAGGGTCTGGGTTATACGTACTCACGAACGTTAAGTTGTTGTTTGATGGCCTAGGTTATACGTACTCACGAACACTATGTTGTGGTTCAAGGGTCTGTGTTATAGGTACTCAGGAACGCTACGTTATTGTATTACGGTCTAGGTTATACTTACTCACAAACGATACGTTGTGGTTTTATGTTCTAGGTTATACTTACTCACAAACGCTACTTTGTGGTTTAATGGCCTAGGTTATACGTAGTCACTGTGACACTACAGCCTTGCCACTGTACTTAACCTAACAGTTACAAACCCTGTTACTCCCTCTTATAACTAATCATGCAATGGGAGATTCCTAAGTACTGTCAGGTTAGTTGTTGGTTAATCATCTGAACACCTTATTGTTTACCTGTTCTATACATAGTTTCTCTGGAAGTCTGGGAGTTAAGAGGTATTGCCATGTTAGGTAGACCATTCGCCGAAAGGTCTTGTGGGTAATTTTAGCATAACACTGAGGTAATCACCGTGGCGTTAACCTGTAGCCTACACAGGTCGATGTCCATATGTGAGGCATGGACTAACTGCCGAAAAAGCAGTAAGGGTAATCATCACGTAGAATACTGAGCGCACGGAGAGAGTCGGGAGTCGAGAGTCGGTGGTTAAAGAGTGAGAGTCAGTTTCATTACTTGTATCCACAAGATGGATCCCCGCAGTCTAAGACAGGGTGTGGGATAAGTTAAAACTATACTATGGAAGCCAGTATAGGAGGGGCAGTCCATCGTTACATACTCAATTGGAAGATTTGGACATTTGAAAGTTTGTAAATACTATTATACTTATGAACTAAGACATTTAATAAAAGGGACTATTTAATTAGTTAACAAATGGAAGTACTAGAAAAACAATACACAAACGGATATGCATATATATAAAACAGAATGTTCATAGCTTATTATGAATGTGTAATTATTCGGACTGTTTTATATGTACCAATAAATTATGGAAATCACAACGCGAAGTCCGGACCTTGTTATTAAATGTACCGAAGCATAGCATACGACCCCGTAGTGCTACATCACGAACGCTAAGTTTTGGTTCAATGGTCTAGGTTATACGTGCTAGAACGAACGCTACGTTGTGGTTTTATGACCTAGTATATACGCGTACATGTTCCCACAAACATTATGTTGTGTGTCCTGGGGATGGTTATGACTGTTTAGGCCGTTGTGTGACAGACCGATGAACGATGAAGGACACACGGGCGGACATTTAGGCACCTTTTATAGATATACAGTCAGCCAGACAGGCAGAACAAATCGACGAAGACAAACAAAACATTCAAACAGAACGGACACATCGCTAGATATATTGACATAAATGGTTGCATTTACGTTTTATCTTTTCTTGTGCCATTTTTGACGTCCGCCGGTTCAAGTTGCCCATTTATGCAACCACTATGAACAGCCTACGGTTCCTGTGTATCAAGTGCACTAATGAATTAGAGTGATATTATCGTGAACTGGGTTTTCCACAGAAATAATTTAGGGGAAATTAACTTTGAATATCATAGGGTGGGAGTGGAACCCTTCAGGTAACCAATATTTTTAGGGATCATGATTTGTTTAGATGCCGTATGAAGTATATTTCAACTGTAAATGAAGGGATTTTTACAAAGAATATCTTACAATGAGGTATTTATGGACAGGTATAATGCATTTTGCAAGTTTTACTAGTATTTGTAAGGGATAGGACAGACAGATCAAAAGATAGGGAGTCAAATAAGGAGTCGGAGGGTATTTATATTTAAAAAATTAAGGGATAGGGGAAATATGTTCCTAAATGCCCTGTGGGAAAACACTATTGAAGAATGCATCTGTTAACAGTATTTTGGTACATACTTACTTCATTTTACCTGTATTTACAAATGTATGTGGATCATCGTCCTGTTAAATATGAAATTATCTTGAATGCAATTTTCTTGAAGATCGTGCGAAGGATTTTCACTTGGGTATACCATCCCGACAACAACCTCAGAGGGATGGGAAATGAAGGACGAATGCTCCGATCAGATGTACCACCGCCAGGGCTCTAAGTCTTGCCGGTCATCGGAGCATTGCCTTATTCATTGTAAATACCCAGGTCGCGTACCATTTATTAAGTCACCTATAAATATATAATCGAATATCTTTTATTATGATATATTATAAACAAACTTACAAGTGGTTAGGATTATATTGAGTAGATCTTCTTATGAAATTAAATTCACTAAATAATGATAATAAATAAACCCACGGCCCGGGTTAAAATAGTATTCAGTACTCGGGTTATCCATGTTGAATAATATTGAGTACTCGGGTCTAAAATGAAGGAATTATTCAGTACTCAGCTCTAAATTAGAGAGTATTTAGTACTCGTGTTGGGGGGTAGGGGTGGGGAGGTGGGGGGGAAACTACCAAATTTAGTTGTGTACAGAAAATGTATTGTCTAGTTGTGGTTATTACGCGCCGATTAGAATCTCGTTATTTTGTTACGTTTCGTAAATATCTAATAAATTAATAAATCAATCAATTACTCTCGTATTTGATTCATGTTCTAGAACTTCATTTAAAATTTACCTGAAACGACTTGTATAACTCGAGTCGAGATGTTTGATTAATTACCGCGCCATTTTCTGTAAACCTGTGGTAATAGAAGTAGATGTATTTATCATATCTTGGTCGGGACATGCGCTGTCAAACAAAAAGTTATCTACAAAAACCTTTAAACACTGCAGATGAGATGGTACAATTAGGAAGAAAAGTTGTGCTTATAGTGGTATCTTTTATAATTAGTCAGTCCGGTAATTTTTTTATGTAATTGGTTTTCTTGTTGACTCACGATCGTTCAGAAGTGTACATTTGACAATTCAATATGACATACTAACAGAATATAGAATCAAATAGTTATTATTGTATATATATATATATGTATGTGGGCTCGCTACTCTCACTTTTCTACATACGCATGAATAAATAAACGTATGTACGAATCTTTAGTATCCGCCAAGCACCAGGCCTTCTACACTTTCGTTAATATAGTCCCGCCTTTTACCGAAGTTTTGAATGACACATCTTTTCCTTATCGTCTTATTTATGAGTTGTCTGCATATTATTAGTCATATTTTAAAATTAAAAATAAACTGTTTATTTCGTAAATTCGGGCTTGAGTTATAGTTATCACTGTATATAAGATGGAATCAACAACGTATGAAATGGACTTAAAAAACCAAAACTGACGCCGCCTCTACCTGTATATGTATGTTCACCAAATGAGTTATAACAGAGGGCTATGACAAAAGTATCTTCTCATATAATCATTTCGTTTCCACCCTGATTTGATATAAATACAATGTCTACTCATTGTGTCAGATGATTGTCTCTAACGACCCGAATAAAATATGGTGAGGTACGTGCAAAGGAATCGTATCACATGTTTAGCATGAAAACAATTACCAAGTAAGAGTGAAGTTCTCACTTAGCTGTCGATCGCGATTTAATCAAAAACGAATTGTATAAAGGTCAGATACCACTATTGATTTGGGGCTTCTGATTGGTTGAAAAAAGTATACGGTCTATTAGGGCATATATATATAATCAGATTGCAAAGTAGATTCTGATTGGATTAAATTACCCAAATCATAACAAATCCCCATAAAACATCAAAATAATATGTTTCCATCATAAAACATGTTGGTTTAGGATATTTTGACTGAAATTTCTGAAATTTGCATTTTTATGGATACAATTTTACTGAGAGTATATTTGCAAAAAGTAAAATTTCTTTACTGCCATTCTGGGGGTGGCCACCTTCAGTGAACTATTAGAGGCTGAAAGCATCAGATTATCCCCAATTTGCTGGTCATTTTTGAGTGTCTCTAAGATAGTTCTTTAAACACAGTTAGGTTTTATCATCCATTCGGATATAGAAATAGGGGTTGTAGGCCAAAAGGCTATAATGGAGGCCTATGGGAAATGCAATAGTGGTATATGACCATAAGCGACATTAGTATTAGTTTCATGCACTGCCACTTTATAATACCCGTTCGCAATGGCATGGAACTTAAGCAGATATTCGCGGTATTTAATTGTGATCCAGCATGCCACGACAATATACAATCCGGACTTTACTTGTACTGTATTAAATTGAAAGTACTGTAATAAATTATAAGTATACATTTAACAGGGTGCAGGTAAATGGGGGGTGAGGGGGTGAAGTGAGGGTGTTGGGTGTGTGTGTGTGGGGGGGGGGGGGGGGGAATAATCGATTGCAAAACGTCTGCCCTTGAAAGCTCAGTTGATAGAATTGAACTGAATTGGAGTTTATAGTCGCACCAACAGCTAAGGTCATATAACGACCATTAGTGGGAAAATCCCCAAGTGACCCTACGGACTATATTCGTGCACTGGCGGACCCGTGTAGAACCACCGATCTTCCGAAACCCAGCTGGGTAGCTTCCTCACATAAAGATATCTGGTTCCACGAGGGCTTGAACTCACAGCGGCGAGGGGCAAGTGATTTCAAGACACTAACGGCATGACCACGTCAGTTGGTAGAGCGCTGGGACGGTAAACCACACCCCGAGGTCGAGTCGAGGTTAAGACCCGATGTTTCACCACCTGTTATATTCGGGTGCTCGTCCGGAAATTGAATTGGTTTTATAGTCGCACCAACAGTTAAGGTCATATGACGACTTCCCAGATTCAATTGGTGGGCGAAGATCCAATGTGCACCTTGGAATCGATGAGCAGGAATTGGATAGAAAAAACGAGAATTAGACTATAACCGTATAGGACTCCCGGAGTTTAGAGAAAGTAGGGACTCGATATTTCTATAATGTGTCTGTCTTAATATCTGGATTATAACAAACATATAGAAAATGTCACGTTTCTAGTATTTTTCTCTAGGCGATGGAAAGGAAGCTAATTGCTCATGTTTAGACATTTATGTATAATATATTTACTAACTTATTAAAGGGACACACGGCAACCTTGGTTTTTTAAAAACTCACGTCATAATCATAAATATTAATTATAAGAATAGTATAAATTGTTTCTGCATATCATTAACTGTTGATAATACTGCACCAATAATATATTTAAACTTAGGGTAGAATAAGACATACTCGTATAAATGAAAACTCAAAATTGTATGTACACTGTAATTATATGCAAGCAGGTTTAAAATCAAAATGATATTGGATAAATAAATGGAGACGCTAATTTCAATGCTTGAAAATAATTCCATGATTGTCGTGCAGTGTTTTGTTTCTATACTTTGGAAACATAACCCATACCGTAAAGATTGGGAATTTTAGCGCGGTTTTTCTTAAAATTGGATAAAAAATACATTAAAACACTCCTTTACTAATTGTATCTTTCATACTGTTTTCAGTACACTAACTATTTAAAGGTGAACAAAGCCATATAAAAGAGTTTTGTTCTCAGCACTTGTCACACTCACGCGTCTTAAAAAAATGTCTTTCAATTGGGAACTTTCGTCTCAAAATTGGGGGTGGGGGGGGGGGGGAGAGGGGGGTGGGGGGGGGGGGGGCGGAGGGTGGGGGGTGGGAGATATGTTTTGGCATTATTAATATAGCCCAATAACGGCTTTAAAAATAGCCTGAAAATCACTGTCGTTGTCCCTTTAATACGCAATTACAGGGCATATATTACTTCCCATTTCAAATACTTTGTGGAATAAATGGTAATATTAAATATTCTGTGATGAATTATAGAAATTTCCCAGTTTGAGAAAATCTATAACATATCCCTTCCTCTACTGTGCTATCTCGCCTTGTGCTCAAGATAGCACAGTAGCCAAATGTTATGAACTAAACGATAGACGTCACGATATTACGTCAATAATTGACGTCATGATATTACTCCGCGCTGTCGCCAAAGGAGTGACAGAAGAAAGAATACTAGTGTCAAAAGACGATTGGAAAGAAATTCATCACAGAATATATATTATATAGTTTAATTAACATTTTTGTCGTGATACGGAAAATAATTCACTCGTGAGAAATATTCTTGCGATATAAAAACTCGTGCGAAAACGCACTCGTTTCTATATCGCAAGAATCTTTCTCACTCGGGAATTATTTCCGGTATCATTTCAACAATGTTAATTAAACTCTATTTCCAGATTGCAATGATTAGTCAGATTGCAAAGATTAGTAAACACCGTAAAAACAAAACATTAGTGATTGTGTATTGTAAACAAGAGATACCTAAATGTACCTAGACACGCCATCTCATTATTTCAAATGAATATTAAGGAAAACTGATACTATTCGGAATACGCCTACTCGTTATTTGCTATAACGAAACCAAATATCGAATTATGTTTGTCTCTGTAGGAAACTAAAAAGCTATCCCGACGTAAAAGGTAAGCCCTGAAAAAAAAAAGCCTGCCCAAATGATAACCCCCGACCTCCCCGAACAGCAAACCGCCAAATAAACCGCAAATGGTACAAATAACCCGATTTTAAAAGTTACCAGGTATAATTATTTACTGGCTGCCCAAAAGGAAACCAATCCATTGTATATTGATTATTAAGCTCCTGATAATACTTCAATGTAGTGTCCACCTCCTAAAACTTCCCGTCATTATAAGCAGAAAAATCACACATAAAAAGGCTAAAATTGGTAGAGGGCGGGAAAGCCCCCTATATATAAATTTGCTATAGAATAAGCTATAGGAGCGTAGAGTATCGTAGTTTGTTAAAGGGTCTGATTGTAATGAGATTGGTTTATCGGTTTGGTTTATGCCAAATTGATATTTGTTTTCTGTCCACCAAAGTATATGCGTCAGCCACTCTCTTTACAACGCGTCTCCTCCCCCATCCACCACCCATCACCCCGCAACCCCACACGTGCACTCTCGTGCTAACCATTCGCCGGTTTGTTATAGGCGAAAGGGAAATTCAAATAAAAAAAAGTCATAAAAATCATAGCAAATTCGCCAAACACCGGCGGAATTTCAAAATGATTTTGCCTAATAAATCTCGGAAAACCCTATTTCAAGTTCACCAATTATTTATTTGCACAAGACGTGAATACCCCACCACTGCATGCTGCTTGCCAATATAAAGCGCCTATGAATGTGGACCATGACAAATTACAAGGATGTACAAAGAAAACAAACACGCAAACAGACAAACAATAAGGCAAAAGTAATAATAAATGCAAACGACATCACAAACACAAAAGGGTTGACAATAGGGCTACAGTTTAGCTAAAGCGATTCTCATTTGGCTAAAGGAAATGATAGGTCTTTAGCTAAATTGGCTAATGGATTTAAAATGCTAGCGCTAGCCTAGTTTCTAAAAAATGTGTTCTGACCAATTCTATGTTTTACGATGTAACTAACACCATTACAAGATAGCGTCAGACATTTTACCACTCCTCCTGTGGAACTTTTTCAGAAAAATATCCGAGAACCAAGAAAGAAGAAGTCTGGCTTAAATGTATTACATCCTATGTAGACATAGGCGAAAGAATTGGCTAGCTGAGTTTTACCCCTATATTTTAAAATCTATTTTCTTTTAAAACTAAACGGTGACAGATTTCAATCTCAATGTTTTTAACACATACAATACAATATAATGAAAAATAAATATATTTTTATATGTTACATTAGCCTGTTCCCTCTCCTCCTATGGAAAGAATGAAGAAGATAGGGTGTGAAGGTTGGAGGTGGGGAAGAGAGGGGTTATTCTTTCCCCAATCTCCCACCTCTCCCAAGTTGTTTAAAACATATATAAACATTAAAAAGGAATATATTTCATATATGTTAGACTGTTCATCTCCGTCTATGGAAGAGATTGAGGAATGTAAGACTATAAACAATACTGTTTCTTTATAATGTTAATGTACGTATTAAACAAAGTTGGGAGGTGTAGGAAGAATCAGCTAGCCAATTCTTTCACAAACCCACCCACCTACTACCTTTGACAATATGTGTTATAGTCTATATACCTCAACCTCTTCCATGGTGGAGAGGAAACATTCCAACATATATCAAATGTGTTTGTTTGTAAGGTTTTCCCCACACCCACACCATACTGCTCCCTTCGACAAGATTTGTATAGTCTATATTCCCCAGTCTGTTCCAAGGGGAAAGGAAACGGGCTGACATAAATCAAATGTGTTTCTTTTTCATGTTTATGCAAGTTGGGAGGGGGCTAGCCAATTCTTTATCCACCAGGGAATCGGCTGATGTAACATATATCAAATATATTTATTTTTAACTTATTCTATGGTATGTTTTAAAAACACTGCGAGTGTACCATATATAAAAATATATAAAACAAATACACATACCATTCTGAGCAGACCTCAGAAAGGAAAAAAAAGTCTAAACAACAAACTTTTCTTTTTAAAAGAAAATGGACTGAAAAGGGTGTAGGGAGGGAAATCCGCAAGCCAATTCTTTCCCCGAAGGATAATTTCAACTAGGGGGTGTGTGGGGAGAGAATTGGCTAACCAGTATCTTCTCCTTGGGAAAGAATCAGATAGCCAATTCTTTTCCCTAGGAAACTTTTAGAATTGACTGCTACACCGGTGCTAGGGTGCGTGAGAAGTGTTGCACCTATTGGTACTTCTCATGAACAGACTCAATAAAACCGAGTCTGCTATTTCATCTCTTGTTTGTGTTTGTTGTTTCATTGACATTCACATCCGTATTTGCTTAGTGCGGTTTGACGATCAAAAAGGTCGTCCCGACTACACATCAGTAGTGTTAATACTTACTCGCCTTGGGGGTCATCAAGCCCATTCTTTTTGTCTTTAACGTAGAACACCACTTAAGCCGGTGCTAGTGGGCGTGAGAGGTGATCTTATATAATACCTCTCATGAACATACTCAATAAAACCGAGTCTGATACTTGATTTTGTTTGTTGTTTCCAAGGGGATCCCCATTTCAGTATTCATTGACATTCACACTGGTGTTTGTTTAGTGTTGTGTGGCGGCTGTAAAAAGTCTCCCTAACTACAAATCAGTAATGGTATTACTTACTGCTTTGGGATCATCAAGCCCTTTATTTGTGGCTTTAAAGTAGAGTAACGCTTAAGCCTATACTATGGGGCATGAGAGGTATTGCATCTTATATTACCTCTCATGCACAGGCTCATTAAAACCGAGTCTGCTACTTTTCGCTCTCATTTATGACTGTTGCTTCCAAGGGATCCCCTTCTCAGTATTTATTTAGATTGGCAGTTTCCAATCCCATCATTACTTAGTTTAAACTTATTTATTTTACATCACGTTTAACGAAAGCTCTCTTATTTTTATCATTCTTGACGTCTTCCTGGGTAGAACCAGTACTAAGCAAATTTCTTCAACAGGGACACAACACATATGGTCATGGTGGGGATCGAACACATGACTTTTCCATCCTGGGTCCAACGCTCTATCACTAGAAAACATATGGGCCCTGTTTTATTAAACATCTTACGATAAGTTTCTAATTTTGAAATTGTTCACTTTTTTCACCTAAGCATTCAATGTAGACAATTATGTGTGCACGTAGAGCAGAAATATCACATGTATAAGACAATGAAATGAAATTACGTTTATTTGCAAAGTATAATTTATAGTGAAGAATTTAAGAAATTGATTTATGATAAAAATGGTCGTAAGTTGTTTCATAAAACGGGGCCCTGGCCGTCATTACTTGAATAACATATTGTTTAAATTATATTGTGTATAAAAGTAAAACTCGTGAAGACGACTCAGATGACACAATTAGCAGTTCGCCATTCCACACAATATTATAATATAAATATAATTTGAAAAAGTGAAATATATTATATTATTGTACTTACCTTATCAGTGACTTATTTCAAAATACACACCCGACGTACAACGCTAGTCAATTCACATATCATTAATCATTCTCTTCATCTCCGGTTTTGAAAACTAATGAAAACATGAACACCGTTTCTATAAATACAGCAACATGCACTTATAAATACAGCCAGCACATGCACTGATTTGGAATGCTGTACGGCGTATTTATTTTGGCAAGGATGGCGTGAGAGGGGGAAAAAAACCTGATCGGATATCCTGTGTCCCGCTAGTTTCACATCCAAAGAAATTTTCCCCCTAAATTCACAAGTTGGTGGATAACGTAAATGTTACAAATATTTTCCTTATGAAGTATTCTATTGTCAGGGGGATAGTCGATACCATCTCTGGGGTCGAAGTGATTTTTAGTAAGGTATAAACTTCTAAAACGTAAAAAAAAAAGAGCTACTTTTGATGTTTAAAGCGTTACTAAAATTAAAAATAAATACAACGCTTAAAATGGAGACACAATCTATTTTGTGTAAACTTCCAGAATGGAGGCTATCTGGAAGTCATTATGGTGTCATCCAAACACGAATACATCATAAAATGTTTCAAATTCATATTCAAATTTGCTAAGGCACTTAAATAGGACCCACTATTCATACGATTTAATTATTGTTTATCAAACAGTTTGGTCTTGTAAAACGAGACGGCTCAGCTAGTTTTATTGTGTTTATCATAAATAGTGATTTCTACGAGTGCTGTAAGGCTATTTTAAATTCTAATTTTATGATAAAAGTACACTTTATTTAAATTATATGCTATACTGTTAGCAAGATAATCTCCATTTAACATAAACTAGTTATGATTTAACAATAAAACCCAGCCTAGTCGTCGAGCTTTCCTGACCTAACTCTTTCATTAACAATAACAAACCGGAAGGTAACATGTGGCTTAATGTAATGCTTATGGACATTTTATAGATGACCGAAGCACATTATGAAGGTTTTCATTTGTATTCTAGACAGCCACCAGTCCTTAAAGAAATTAACCCGCCAAATAACGATAAAATTACATCCGTTTATAAAAATTCTTTCCAGGTGTTCAGGTCATATAATAATATATATGTGCCGATTAAAAGTATAGATTTATTCGCGGTTTCTTAAAATATCCGTAATTGAACATGTCTAAGATCAGTTATGAGATTGGTAACTCTTAATTCGACGTTTCTGTTTTGGAGTTTGGCGTTTATATTGTGTCACAATATGTAAACTTTAAGCGTATGTTAATATAATACAACCTTATTAATGTTAAAATGATTAAAAGTTATTTGTACATGCCTCTCTATAGTTTACTCGTCGATACTGTAAACAACCTTACTTGTATCGAAGCATAGTGCCGATGGGTCAGAGTAATATAAATTATATGTGTTATGTTACCGGTGCAGTTTCACAGCTGGATAGAGTAATATATATGATATTTGTTATGTCACCGGTGTTGTCATAACTACACATTCACCGGACGATTTATATAAATTCATGTTCATTTTATCATTTTTTGTTCATGTTCATTAAAGGTCTTCATCATGATCCCTGCATTGTTTCAGGTGCTATCTCGCTCGCATCAAAAGAGCAGTGGCAGAAAGACAATAAACGTGGCTCCAGCGTAAATGGAGTTTCTACGATAGAATTTGCAGCAACTCTGCAGTTCAGGGTGAGAAGGTTCTAGGCTCATTTTCCAAATTTTATCTCGATGTATATGGAAGATGAGCCTGGCATGTTGATGCCTGTTAGGCGCCATATAACCTGTTCATGTGTTGGTGCGCCTTAAAACCCACTTTAATTCAAGGTCATATGGCGACTTTCCGGCTTATAATAATAATGATAATAATAATAATAATAATAATAATATCTTTATTTCAAGAGGATTACATATTTGGCTACTAGCCAGTCTAACATAATAATAAAAAGTATGATCCTCAAACAAAACAGAATATATTTACAGCATATACAAACGTTATTAAAACAATGGTTAACATAAAGAATAAAATGTTACTATTTGAGATAAATTGATTACAATTAATTTATGTAACCGATTAGTATGCTTAACATAATTATTACTAGTTTTATACTATCATTAAAACAAACAACTGCTTTAAAATTGATGGTACATACACTCAAGTGATATGAAAACGCAACACGGGAATTTCCGCTATATATTGTATATACTGCACACTTAATTGCACATAACATTCCAAAGAAATCCAAAGATGTTTTTTTTAAAAAAAAGTTGCAGTTAACTAGAGAAAGGACCCAACTGTGATGTTATAGACGTTTTAATCACACTACACTTTGTAACAAGAACTTCATCAATGTTGAAGTTGTTCTTCGAAAAACTGAGCTAGTTCAGTACTGTATTTAACGTAAATAGTTTGCAAAATTTTGCATCCTAAGTTTGCTCACATGATTGAGCCAAACGCGTACTCTGTGAATAATGAAACATTGCAGGAATACTATTTGCTGTATTATTTGTTGTTTTAGTATTTTTTCCAAAAGGAAAGGTCTTACTTAGCCATGTACCATTCGATTAAAAGCAGCATATTGTACATACAATATATAGCGAAAATTCCCGTGTTGCGTTTTCATATCACTTGAGTGTATTAAAAATAGTCAGTATATTGAGTTTAAGACTATACACTATTAAGAATACTCCTTGCTCCTTTTAACTGTTCATGCGTACACGGACCCGGAGAACGTAACAACGCTCTGTGCTGAACATCTTGACAGTATCTTAGTTCATTAGGTAGTTTACACTATAATGGTTGCCTTGTCGTGACTTCAGACCGCGAAGTTTTCCTCAAACACGGTTAAATTTAGCTGTATACGTAATAAGTCAAACATTTCATGTATTTTCCTTAAAGCAGATACAACTTAGGTACATCTCAGCGGTCTCTTAAATAATCGCATAACTCCTGCACGTGTTCGCGTGTTAACCATTTACTGGGATACCTACGAATGTCGCATGCTTATTCCAGTTCAACTAAGCATCTATGACATTACAGTATTCATAAGCTATAACAAGTTTAACATCACAGGCCAGGTCAAATATTCAGAATAGTTCACATCATCAAGATTAGAATAATTCAGCGATATAAATGATGATGTAGCGTACGGAAGTTAAAGGTATCAATAATTAGTCCAAAAAGGTACACAACAATCTAATTATTTAAAATACCTCTTATAGAACATTTACAGTATTATGAATTGACCAGTTCTCATTTGAGATGTTGATACATGTACGTAAATACCTCTTATAGAACATTTACAGTATTATGAATTGACCAGTTCTCATTTGAGATGTTGATACGTAAATACCTCTTATAGAACATTTACAGTATTATGAATTGACCAGTTCTCATTTGAGATGTTGATACGTAAATACCTCTTATAGAACATTTACAGTATTATGAATTGACCAGTTCTCATTTGAGATGTTGATACGTAAATACCTCGTATAGAACATTTACAGTATTATGAATTGACCAGTTCTCATTTGAGATGTTGATACGTAAATACCTCTTATAGAACATTTACAGTATTATGAATTGACCAGTTCTCAATTGAGATGTTGATACGTAAAATACCTCTTATAAAACATTTACAGTATTATGAATTGACCAGTTCTCATTTGAGATGTTGATTCTTAAATACCTCTATGTGTGTGTGTAATTCTAAGGTTTATAGTCCGTCCGCCAACGAACACGTCAGGGTATACCTGACGCGATGGGCACAATAGAGGCTGGACTTTGTTAAATACCTCTTATAGAACATTTACGGTATTATGAATTGACCAGTTCTCATTTGAGATGTTGATACGTAAATACCTCTTATAGAACATTTACAGTATTATAAATTGACCAGTTCTCAATTTAGATGTTGATACGTAAAATACCTCGTATAGAACATTTACAGTATTATAAATTGACCAGTTCTCAATTGAGATGTTGATACGTAAAATACCTCGTATAGAACATTTACAGTATTATAAATTGACCAGTTCTCAATTGAGATGTTGATACGTAAAATACCTCGTATAGAACATTTACAGTATTATGAATTGACCAGTTCTCAATTGAGATGTTGATACGTAAAATACCTCGTATAGAACATTTACAGTATTATGAATTGACCAGTTCTCAATTGAGATGTTGATACGTAAAATACCTCGTATAGAACATTTACAGTTTTATGAATTGACCAGTTCTCAATTGAGATGTTGATACGTAAAATACCTCGTATAGAACATTTACAGTATTATGAATTGACCAGTTCTCAATTGAGATGTTGATACGTAAAATACCTCGTATAGAACATTTACAGTATTATGAATTGACCAGTTCTCATTTGAGATGTTGATACGGAAATACCTCGTATAGAACATTTACAGTATTATGAATTGACCAGTTCTCAATTGAGATGTTGATACGTAAATACCTATTATAGAACATTTACAGTATTATGAATTGACCAGTTCTCAATTGAGATGTTGATACGTAAAATACCTCTTATAAAACATTTACAGTATTATGAATTGACCAGTTCTCATTTGAGATGTTGATACGTAAACACCTCTTATAGAACATTTACAGTATTATTAATTGACCAGTTCTCATTTGAGATGTTGATACGGAAATACCTCTTTTAGAACATTTACAGTATTATGAATTGACCAGTTCTCATTTGAGATGTTGATACGTAAATACCTCTTATAGAACATTTACAGTATTATGAATTGACCAGTTCTCATTTGAGATGTTGATACGTAAATACCTCTTATAGAACATTTACAGTATTATGAATTGAGCAGTTCTCATTTGAGATGTTGATACGCAAATACCTCTTATAGAACATTTACAGTATTATGAATTAAGCAGTTCTCATTTGAGATGTTGATACGCAAATACCTCTTATAGAACATTTACAGTATAATGAATTTACCAGTTCTCAATTGAGATGTTGATACGTAAAATACCTCTTATAGAACATTTACAGTATTATGAATTGACCAGTTCTCATTTGAGATGTTGATACGTTAATACCTCTTATAGAACATTTACAGTATTATGAATTGACAAATTCTCATTTGAGATGTTGATACGTAAATACCTCTTATAGAACATTTACAGTATTATGAATTGACCAATTATCATTTGAGATGTTGATACGTAAATACCTCTTATAGAACATTTACAATATTATGAATTGATCAGTTCTCAATTGAGATGTTGATACGTAAAATACCTCTTATAGAACATTTGCAGTATTATGAATTGACCAGTTCTCAATTGAGATGTTGATACGTAAAATACCTCTTATAGAACATTTACAGTAGTCTGCATTGACCAATTCTCAATTGAGATGTTGATACGTAAAATACCTCTTATAGAACATTTACAGTATTATGAATTGACCAGTTCTCATTTGAGATGTTGATACGTAAAATACCTCTTATAGAACATTTCACATCATCAAGATTAGAATAAAATCAGCGATATAAATGATGATGTAGCGTACGAAATTTAAAGGTATCAATAATTAGTCCAAAAAGGTGCACACAACCTTATTATTTCAAATTCCTCTTATAGAACATTTACAGTATTATGAATTGACCAATTCTCAATTGAGATGTTGATACGTTTTGTTATAATAATGAAACCGTTTACGCAAATTAAGCTTTTACTATTTATTTAGTAATTTTGTATTTATTCTTTTTTTTGTAAAAAAAGCATATTTATAAAACACTTCCTAAACTATCTAAATTAAAACTGACCATTTGTTACATACTCTATATAAAGGCTATCCCAATACCAATTGCTAGATACATACTATCTAAACGGTCTTAATTCATGCTGACCGCTAGATATACATTTCCTGTACTGTCTAAATTCAGACTGACACTTTTTTTGGTTCATAAAGAGCTTAAGGACTTAAATCCATCTAAAAGTACTGGGCTGGATAATATCCAGGCTAGATGTTTAAAGATGCAGCAATATCCAATATTGTTAATTTTCTTAATAACAAAGTACAAGATTGAACTGAATTAAAACGAAGAATTTATTTTAAGAGGGTAGCCCAGTTAGTAAAAAATACTAATTTTCCCCGAGGCCCTCTTTACAAAGCTACATAGTACACAAAAACATACATACAAGTTTATAGCAGCTCAACGATATTGACAATGAAACAAAGGTGTTCACAAAAAGTACAAATCTATATTGTCATTCAATAACAATGTTAACGAAAACGAAATTTCAGTTATACAGTACTTTTTATCAACTTTATATACTTGTTTGAAAAATATTTAACTGACGTACAAGAACTTATATACTCTGTGATTTCCTTCCAAATTACTGGCCCAGAGTAAGATATACTTCCTTTAAAAAGCCCATTACTTGGCTTAGGAATCGTTAAGTTAATATCACAATGAGATCGCAAATTGTGTGACCTTATGTTATGTAACTCAAACAAATCCAATATATAAGAAGGAACAAGCTGCTTAGAAACTTTAAACTTAAATTTAGCTTTATCAAGAACAATTCTTTGGTCAATATTCATTGCATTTATAGTGTTCATTGCATCATTTAAATATGACAAGCTCTTCTTTGTATTTGTAAAATACTATTAATGTTTCCCTTTGTTGTATTTCCCCATATAATATTGCAAAAATCTAATGTGACTGGATACAAACCTTATATCAAATAATTGTATAGTTGATTGGAATCTAGATAACAGCCACAGATATGATGATAATTTATTTCGAATGCGTATTATATGTCCATCCCACTTGAAGGTTTTCATTCAGGTTTACGCCTAATACGTTACTTTCAGAGGTCAATTGAATATCAATGTTATTGTAGTTTAAATACATAGGTGAGTGTTGTAGTACTGCGCGCTTCTGAGGTGTTGTAATTAATAAGACTTTAGTTTTGTCAGTGTTTAATACCATGCCGTTTTCTAAGCACCAGTTTTGCAATATATGCAGTGCAGCTTGCAGATTATTTGCAATTGTAATTAACGAATCATTAATATCAAATATTGTTGTGTCGTCAGCATACATATCAGTATGACTTACTGTGTCACTCATATGTAGAGGCAGATCATTAATATATATTAAGAAGAACAATGGGCCAAATCCGAAACCTTGTGGTACTCCACAGGTAACGTCATTTAAATTTGAAAAAGTACCATTTAACTTTTTCAATAATATATCGTGATCAACTAAATCAAATGTTTTTCTAAAGTCTACCATCATTGTTCCAACAACTTTCCTTCATTTAGGGCTTTAAGCCATTTATCTATCATAAGAACAAGTGGTGCTGTTATCAGTTGTGATTTTTACGAAAACCACTTTGTGACTGTATTAGTAATTTAAAATAAAGGAGGAATTTCATGAATGAATCGTATACATGAACCCGTATACATGTACAATGTATGCCTTTCGATCAGTTAAGAAAGAGTACGTAGAATAGAAAGTGGACGATAATTATTAACATCATCCGCAGCACCTGTTTTAAATAAAGGTTTATTTTTAGCAATTTTCCATACATCAGGAAAAGAACCCGACCTTAAGCTGCAATTAAAAATATAGGCAATGCTCTTTGCAATATATACTGCAGATGCCTTTAAAAGTCTTGAACCAATGTCATCCAGACCCGTTGACATTGAGATATCTAAATTAACTAGGAACTTTGTAACTTGAGCTTCCGTTACAAAAGGAACGTTAAAGTAAAAATTAGACGGAACTTTATCATTAATAAAATGAACAATCTTTTCAAAACTGGATTCTGGAATAGGTTGTTTTAAGCTTGTTGTTATATTAATAAAAAAAAGCTGTTGAATTCATTCGCCGGTACGTCACAGGCTTCCGTGATTGTTGAGTCTCCTTTAGTGAGATGGTTTATATAACAATTACTGGTCACTTTTGAAGATGCGCGGCGTTCCTTAAACAGTTTCCAAATCGATTTCGGGTCTGATTTACCCTCTTCGACCTTTCGCTCATAAGTGCTCTGTTTGGACAATTTTATAAGCTGACAAACTATATTACGCGTAATTCTATAATTATCAACAACGATTATTGCGTTCAAGGATTATCTTCAAAAATAGATCAGTGAAAAAGTATGTTATGCTCACCGCACAACAATATACATGTATTAAGTCTAAATGAAACAAAGTTTACAGGTGATCACAAAACGGAAGCTTTTTTTTTTATATACATAGAGGAAATACGGTACTGGAGTGAGCGAGCGCTGCTATTAGAGGAAATAAGGTACTGGAGTGAACGAGCGCTGCTATTAAAGGAATATTGGTTAGACAAATGTTTCATTTGACGTTTGAATGACCCTGTTAAACCTTTAAACTATTCAAAGAATTGTTTAACACATAAACATTTGTCAGGGACTGTAGATAGATAATAAAGTCCTAGTTCATGTGACGGTCACATGAGTGAAATGTTGTATGTGATAGGTGTGTGTGAGGATGTAATGTAACCATAACTACAATGGTCACATGTTCAACTACATACCACAAATTCACCAGACTTGTTTACTGGTTTTAATTTGAGATATTTCTGGTTACTTAAGGATCTATTTCCCAACGCTAAATGAACATTGAGGAGAGTCTCCGTGGCCGAGTGGTTAACGACGTTGCTTGGCAATGGAATGATAAAAACTTTGGTACCAAACATGGCATATTCATTTTGGAATTTGTCAATTTAATTCTAAACAATTAAATCTAAACAAAACTCAGCGTCCACTTTCTTTTGCAACTGAGTATACTTCAAGATACTTTTATGAAGAAAAAAAGGGCAAATTAACAAGTAAGCTGTACTAAACACAAAACTGGGTTGATAATTCATTGTTTTTAGAATAAAAACACACCAAAACACAACTAATGAAACACCTGCTTTTAATTATTTAAGATGGGTTACAAATAAAACAAAATGTTACTAGTTTATATTTATTGGAATGCTTCAACAATATATAGTGTAAAATAAAATGTGTAGTTCATAGTCCAAACTAAGTTTAAATTGTAATTGACCACTGTACAGTGTAAACCCTGGGAACAGATGTTCACAAAGACAAGTCTTAGAATTAAAAACTTCTTGCATAGAAAATAACAAAGTTCTTAGAATATTTTAACTATACTATGCTGTGTCCGCGAAATACCGCCGACACAAAGTTCATAGATGATTTTAAAGTTCTTCGCGTTCCGATACCACAACGTCTTGCACCGTCAATAGTAGTATTTGAAAACTTCTTGTAGGTGTATCCCCAAAGATTGCACCAACGTGGACCACCGCAAACGAGATCCGGATGAAGCCATGACGACGACGACAGACCACTAGGCATCTC
This sequence comes from Cyrtodaria siliqua, assembly GCA_037043455.1. Classification (NCBI taxonomy): domain Eukaryota; kingdom Metazoa; phylum Mollusca; class Bivalvia; order Adapedonta; family Hiatellidae; genus Cyrtodaria; species Cyrtodaria siliqua. The sequence goes on from JAWPHD010016703.1 coordinate 33,540, forward strand.
ATCTCATCTCCTCATGCATCGATACCACAACGTCTTGCACCGTCAATAGTAGTCACCGTCAATAGTAGTATTTGAAAAATTCTTGTAGCTGTATCCCCAAAGATTGCACCAATTTATACCACTGCAAACGAGATTCGGATGGAGCCATGACGACGACGACAGACCACTAGGCATCTCATCTCCTTATGCTTTTCACTGAAATATATACACGAGAAGCCAAAGACACTGGTACCAAATACAATATAAACAATAAACACAGGGGAGGGTGGGTGGATTAGTTTGGAGATAACAATTAAATACCGATTTTTAGAACACAAAAACAGATCGATACTGACCAATTGGCGGTCATTGCAAAGAGGAGTATGCGTTAGAATTACACGTTCATAATAACCTCTGATTTCCACCCCCTGAAATAATTAGTATTTGTTCCCTAGTTGAACAAATCCCATTATTTAAGATGGGTTACAAATAAAACAAAATGTTACTAGTTTATATGTATTGGAATAAGCTGGCCATGGCTTCAACAATATATAGTGTAAAATAAAATGTGTAGTTAATCTAATTGGAACATTTCAGGTAAATCCAATGTTCATAGTCCAAACTGAGTTTAAATTGTAATTGACCACTGTACAGTGTAAACCCTGGGAACAGATGTTCACCTAGACAAGTCTTAAAATTAAAAACTTCTTGCATAGAAAATAACAAAGTTCTTAGAATATTTTAACTACACTATGCTGTTCGCGAAATACCGCCACATGCCACGCGGCATGTGTATGTGTATGCCACATGCCGCGTGGCACCGCATACACATGCCGCGTGGCACCGCCAAACATGGGAGAAGCGGAACACAGCTCAGATAATAAAAAACCTCCAAAGAGGTATTACAGACGTACTTCAACCAATGAAGCGATTATGTCATGTCACATAAACAAAATCAAAAACCTCCAAAGAGGTATAACAGACATACTTCAACCAATGAAGCGATTGTGTCTTGCCACACGCCGCGTGGCACCGCCAAGCATGGGGTAAGCGGAACACAGTTTAGATAATAAAAACAACCTTCAAAGAGGTATGACAGACGTACTTCAACCAATGAAGCGATTGTGTTATGTCATATACATAAACAAAATCAAAAAACTTTAAAAATCAACCACAAAACCTCCAAAGAGGTTTAACAGACATACTTCAACCAATGAAGTGATTGTGTCATGTCATAATTTATAAATAATTTATAAGTTACAAAAAGGCTCAACAGCAGTTTGTTGCGATAAAATAGCTACGGAGAGCTAATATAACCCAGATAGGGTAAATATAAAAATGATCTATGCGATCGCCAAGCCACAGCCAAGCTTAAAGGTTGAATGTATAATTTCTTCAATTTAACTTATAAATCATTGAATTCCTTGTTGTAAACCATTCACAAACAAGGCTTGCCTTGATAAAATAAGTGTACATCATCCCAATACAGCACTGTCTTAAAAACAACAATGAACTTTTGTAAGATTTCAATATTTAACATAAAAAACATTGACCTTTGCTTCGTTAGGATTAATTTAAAAGCCCCAAGTTAAAATAATGTTTGGGCAGGCCCCACTATTTATCATCCTTAATAGAAATACAAATTACCAGGCAACAAAGCATCATCTACTTCCTTGTCCCTGAACAATGAAATATCACTATATACATTCACTGGCAAGAAATTAAGCAGTTCAATATATATGTTCAATATATATTTCCATATTCAACACAAAATAAGTGTTATAGGCCTACTTTGACATTCACGATAGAAAACTAAATGTCCATAAACTCTTCGATCAAAAACGGCAGGAGCCTAATTGTATACAGTTCCGTGCGACATATTCACTTTGGCTTTCATAGTACGATTCTGGTCTGCAATTAACTTAGTTCATAAACCTGGTCTAAATGTGTGTTCCTGTGTAAAACATATCAGTAATAAGCAAAACAAGCTGTGACATATATCTATCATCAATCTGACAAAAGAACAATAGCATAGACCTGCAATCAACACGCCGCCAGTTGTCAATAATAAAGCACATAACCTATTGTCAATATACTTTGACATAAAAGCCTTAAAAGCAATGAATATACTCTTGGTTAATATACGAAAATATGAATTGAAACCAAAATTATCTCTTCAGCTTTTCGATGCTTTTGTGGCATCAATATTAAATCATGGAAGTGAAATATGGGGGATTACAAAATCAAAAGATATTGACAGAATACAGTTAACATTTTGTAAAATTATTTTTGGTGTTAAACTTACCACAAGCAATGCTGGTATTTACGGAGAGCTCTATCGTTACCCCTTATACATTAATAGATATGTAAAAATGATCAAATATTGGTATAAACTATTGTCTACAGAGAACATTATACTAGAAGCAATATATAAGGATTTGTTATCCAACTGGAATAAGGGCGCGAAGAATTGGCTAACTAATATAAAGTTATCCTAAACAGTAACGGTTTTAATAATGTCTGGGATAATCCCATGAGTGTTAGTTTTAACTATTTCCTTTACTATTTAAACAAAGATTAATAGATAATTTCATGCAAAAATGGAGATCTGATATAGAAGGCAGTAGAGTTTTAACGCTATATAAGGCGGTGAAAGAGAATTTTGATTTTGAAACATATCTAGAAACATTATGCTTCAAACAATTAAGAAGTTGTATAACAAAAATAAGATTATCCGCTCATTGCTTAAGAATAGAAACAGGGAGATACTCAAGAGGGAGAACAGAGAGAAACGAAAGAGTGTGCGAAATTTGTAACCTTAACGATATTGAAGACGAGCACCATTTTATTTTGATCTGTACTACTAACTCTAACATTAGAAACAAATACATTCCTAAATATTACACAACTAGACCAAGCATGTTAACATTTGTGGAATTGTTGGAGTCATTAAACAAAAAGGTTATTCTTAGTTTAAGTAAATTCATTTCCGATGCACTTGTATTAAAGCTATCTACATCCATGTTAACAGACTAAAAAACCCAAAAAAAACCATAATATGTGTATGTTTTTGATTGTTTATATATGTATGAAACAAAAAAATAAATGTAGTGATTATTTTGTTGTATTTGCAATGTTAATATCTGTCACGTGTGTGTATATTATAATTATCATATATTTGTAATGATGAAAAACTGTAATAGTTTAAGTCAATAAAAGTATCTCTCTCTCTCTCTCTCTCTCTCTGTCTGTCTGTCTGTCTGTCTGTCTGTCTGTCTGTCTGTCTGTCTGTCTCTCTCTCTCTCTCTCTGTCTGTCTGTCTGTCTGTCTGTCTGTCTGTCTGTCTGTCTCTCTCTCTCTCTCTCTCTCTATCTATCTATCTATCTATCTATCTATCTCATAAACACTAGGGCGGAGATATCTAAGTACTGGCGACATGTTAATTACATGCTCATCGACATTCTCACACTCTTGGTGTACAATAACATAACGGGTAGTATATACCGTTTTCAGCCATTTTAAGACTCCTGGTGTAAAGTTAGTATATTCATTAACCAACATTCATGCATTTGCATACTCTAAGTTTAAAAAGTGACAATTTATACCGGTTTGTTATAACTGCGACAACAAAAAGCGCACCACTTTACAGAAAGAATATGGTTCACTTTAATTCATTCCTGTTAGGCGCCATATAACCTTTCATGTGTTGTTGTGCCTTAAAACCAATTCAATTCAATTCACTTTAATTATAGGCCAGTTGCCGACACCCACTGTAGAAAGTGCATATTTCTCTAAAGTGAATACAAATAATGTATGTTCTTTTGTTTTGTTATCTGTTGTTGTTGCTGTAGTTTTTAATTGAATTAAAAGCCATAATGAAGTGTTTAAAAATGAGCCCTGTTCCCTTAGCGTTGTGACATCTGTTCATTTAGCCACAAATTTGCAATCCCAGTTGGCTACTACACTCGCAGTCTGCGTATTCGCCTTACACATTATGATCCTGGTTGACTTCTCATGATCAGCATCACACGATTAATTTTACTACAAACTCTTGAGATACCACGAAATCCCACTGTAAACCGAGTGGCTTTACATAAATCATGGGCTCTTAGACTGTAGTTTCGGCAAAACTGTTACTGAAATAGACTGCTAAAATACAAAACACCTGCCAAATTTATCTAAACAAAAACATGTTTGACCCTGTAATTTATCCCTGTGAAGGTAAAGCAAATACAGAAATTAAAGCACAATATAAAAAGCATATTTGCACACTATGATATTGATTATAACTATAAAATATTTTATAACTCAACAACTCAAAAGCTATGAAATTGATTTGCAACCGTTTAAATAATTTGTTTATGTCCATTGTTCCCAGTAATGCCACGGGACCAATGTTACTTGGTCAAAAGTGCTAGAGTGCCGTTAAAACCATTATCTTAGATCCACTCTATTTTGCTTTTTTTTCCCCTCTCCCCCGAGCATACGGACCTTTCGATACCCTTTTTGGCATGATCTGAAACCAGTGGCAAATGTTTTAATGATGCTACTCCAGTAAGACAGGATAAGGTTTATATATCTGATAAGGGTTATCAGTAAGACAGGATAAGGTTTATATATCTGATAAGGGTTATCAGTAAGACAGGATAAGGTTTATATATCTGATAAGGGTTATCAGTAAGACAGGATAAGGTTTATATATCTGATAAGGGTTATCAGTAAGACAGGATAAGGTTTATATATCTGATAAGGGTTATCAGTAAGACAGGATAAGGTTTATATATCTGATAAGGGTTATCAGTAAGACAGGATAAGGTTTATATATTTGATAAGGTTTATATATTGTTATTGTTTTTATTATTGTTTATATATTAATATATACAGATATACGAGGGACAGTCATTAAATAGATGCACAACACCCATAACATTTTTTTGACAGTTTGTTTTTAAATTTTCTTTTTTACTCCTTCTCGAAGTATTTTCCTTCTTTCTTTATACACTTTTTCCAACAGTGTGGGAGCTTTATGATGCCCTCGGTGAACCAAGATGTAGGCCTATGTCGAAGGTACTGATTTACAGCCCCAATCAATGCTTCTCTGCTGGCATATTTTCTCCCAGCAAGCATTTTTTTCAATTCTGGAAACAAATAATAGGCACTAGGAGCTAGGTCAGGGCTGTAGGGTGATGTTGAAGGGTTTCCCACTTGTATGTCTTCAATGAATCGACCGTTTTGGCAGCAGTATGAGCTGAAGCGTTGTCATGCAAAAGGATCGCATTCTTCATTCGAAGTCTTGGTCTCAGTTTACGCAAATTTTCATTCAATTTTGGCAAGACAACATCAGAATAGTAGTTTGCATTGACAGTGCGATCTTTTGGAACATAGTGCCTCAAAAGAACACCTTTATAATCCCAGAAAATGATGGCCATGACTTTCCCAGCTGAAGGCGACTGTTTGAACTTCTTTGGGGGCGGAGATCCAGCTCTTTTCCATTGTTTAGACTGAACTTTTGATTCAGGCTCAGAGTGATGAATCCATGTTTCATCCCCAGTTATGATATGGTTAAAAAAAGTATCACATTCCTTCTTATAACGAGCTGGATGATCTTTAGAAATTGTCTTCCGATTTGCTTTTTGGTCTGGTGACAACTGTTTTGGCACCCATCGAGCACTTACCTTGCTCATCCCCAGGTGGTCCCGAACGATCTTAAATACGGCCCCTTTTACAATGCCAAATATATTAGCAACCTCTTGCAGGGTGACTCGCCTATCTTTCATGATGAAGTCTTCAATATTTTTTACCATTTGTGGGGTCACTGTGGTACTTGGTCTCCCTTGCCGAGACCTATTTTGCACGCTTGTTCTACACCCATGAAAACGAGCTACCCACGAATAAATAAAGCGTCCTAGGTGACATGCACGCATCTCCAAACCTATTTTGAAGTCGTTTCAAAATATTAACCCGCGTTTCCCCTTCTTGAAGAAGAAACTTTATCACTGCACGTTGTTCTTCATACGTTGAGTCCATATCACCATGTATACATACCATGTACAAATGACCGGTTTTGATATAATATTATGTACCAATTGAAAATTATTATTGCATATAATCGGTCAAGGACTAAACTACCCGTGAACATCGAGCATTTTTCTCAGGTTTATGTATTATGTAACTTATCGGTAAAAATGCACCTATTTAATGACCGTCCCTCGTATATTTATTTTATTTTTTTATTTTATTTTTTTATTATTATTATTTTTTTCCCCTATGAATCGTTAATACTGTCGTGAACTTCAATAAATTTACCAAATTTAATATGTAATAACAGAACATTATATATATATATATATATATATATATTTTTTAGTATAATGTTAGGCTATGCCCCAGAAATCGACATCAACACTTTCGTTTGACTCTATTGCAACATTCTGTGCGATAGCCTTGCGCTTGCAATGCCACCCTATATAATGCCATACTTATGTAAGGCTATTCCAGACAAATGGAAATAAACACCTGAAGTTCTTACTCAAATATTATACCTAACTGTCGTACATTATTTAAACATGTGTTACTATAATATTTTTCAAGGACTGAAGCTAAGTTATATCGCCGCCTTGGCAAGGTCATCCACCATCCAGCATGTCCCGGCCGCTTTATCAACGATAAAACAAACACATTTAGTAGTTTACAAATGCACATACAACGTTATTTTATTTATTTTTTATTCAAATAAGTATATTAGTCATCTAAATGTGTATATACGACAAGAGCAAAACATCCTGGATGAATGATGTAAGAGAAACCGATGTGCCCATCGACACACACATTCAATAACACTTTGGTTTCGAGACAGCATTTAAATACCGTGATTTCCAATTGTAACAGTGTACCGCTAACTTGGAAAGAATTATGTTAGGCTTTGACCCAACAATTGACATCCTCACTTTCCTTTAATACAATATTGCAATATTGTCGACAAATATTGTCGACTTGTGTTCGATACAGAAATGACAAAATAATAAGCTGGAATCAACTTTCATTTAAAAGCAATAGCACATACAGTGTCATACTTCTGTTAGGCTATGACAGAAGAATCGAAATAAACACTTCCGTTTCAAAACTATTATTATACACTTAAATACCTGTCGGATATTATTTAAACATAATGTTACACATACGTATAATTTTCTATGTCTAAATAAGTTCACAGCCTTGGTAAACGTCATCTCCCATCCTGCACGACTCCAAATTCCAATCAATAACCAGAGTTGTCGTTCCTTTTGAATTCTCCGATTGAGAATTCCTATCCGTCAACATCGTAGCACAATACGGCCGTTGCGAACATAAGCAGTGTATACCGACATGTAACAAGCATTCAACACTAATATTTGATGCGTAATATCAACAAGTAGTTTGGAGATAACAATTAAATACCGATTTTTAGAACACAAAAACAGATCGATACTGACGGTGTCAGACCAGTCAGGAAGTACTTCCGGGTCGTAGGGTGCTGAAATAGTTCCTTGAAAGACTCCAAAGTTTCTAGTTTGCATGTATTTTTCCCAAGATTAGGTTTTATTTCATTGTTAAATCTAACCTGAGGTTAAAGTAGTATGTCTGTTGTCATGAATAGTAAGTATTTTACTGTGTTTGTCAGGATTATTTCTTTGGAGAGTATGAGCACAGAGGTTAGGTAGAGATGTGGTTTTGACAGATGTTTATTTCAAAATACGCATAGTGTGAATGAATGACGCGAAATGTTGAAAAACTGAATCGGTGTTTATTCCAGATATGGGACCGTTGGCTAGCCAAATGTGTTTAATACACAGAATAAACGTGTATTTAAGCGAACGAATGTTGTGGAACTTGTGACTGATCTCCAAATATAGCCTATATTGCATTGTGTTCAATGGGCTGATTTTCACCGGTCTGACACCTAGATGGACAAAATGCATTTTTCTTATTAATGGCCAAAATCCAGTTGATTTTTCCTGTGAAAGCTTGCAGCTGAGTGAGAAAAAAAAGCTGATGTTAATTTTTTGAATTTTACAATAGAACATGTTTTTTTTGCAATTAAAATAGAATGTGTGTGTTTTAGGGTGGAATTTGGGGTCCTAGTGATTTGGAGTGGCCCTAAAGCACTTTCAGTAGGCTCTCAAGTGTCTTTAAGTGGATTAGTGGCAAAAGGTTATAGATCTGTCACAATTCCTACAATAAATGGCAATTTTATTATTTTAAGGTACCGTATGAGGCTTAACTCTGAAAATGTATCGGTACTGACATTTTGACATGACGCGACTCTAGGAGGAGTCTTACTTTGTATCGAAAGCCTGAGAACCTGTACATTTTGTACGCGATGATGGGTTTTACAATCTGAAACTGAAATATACAGAAATTTATGGAATTCAGCATTTATTTTAGTTTTTTGCTAAACATGGTGTAAATCCCACCCATTTTTTTCATTAATTCAGATGAAATCACTATGCAATGGCATACAATTGTAATTTAACACATTAATTTGGTATTTTGTTAGAGATAATGGTATAATCCACTGAAATATATACTATTCTGGTGTGTGATTCAGTTTGTTTTGCTGTTGTCCAAGACTTGAATTTATTAGTTGCCTTTAAAACTGCTACAGGCATATGGGGTAGGCTTAGCTTTTGAGTCATTACTTCAATTTGTCTCTTTTTTTCTGCCATTTTATAGCCAAACTGTATATTTTATTGGACATTGTGCATGTAAATGTGCTCCAAAGTAGCCTTATGGTCTATTGTGTGCCTCAACATTGATGGAATTTAACAGAATGTCTGTTTCTCCATGAAAAATGAAGAAATTTCATGCATGAGTGATTTTGATATCTACACCTCACATTAAGTGTATATTTTAGTTTGGTATATAGAAGGCAATGTTTGAAAACTTTACTTGATGGAAATATACCAAACGGTTCATTTATTTTGGCCTTTTTTCTAGTTTTGTATATCGCATCTTAAAATCCTTGATTTCTATCAGCCGAATGATTCTTTGCATGCAGAATTGAACCGAAAAGATAATAGCTCCTTGCAAAAGTATCTGATTTTCCATTCGGTCAACCTTATTGGACAGTTATATGTATTCGATAACTATTTTTGACAAATGTCGCGACTCTTTTAGGTGTCAGACCAGTCAGGAAGTACTTCCGGGTCGTAGGGTGCTGAAATAGTTCCTTGAAAGAATCCAAAGTTTCTGGTTTGCATGTATTTTTCTCAAGATTAGTTTTTAATCATTGTTAAATCTAACCTGAGGTTAAAGTAGTATGTCTGTTGTCATGAATAGTAAGTATTTTACTGTGTTTGTCAGGATTATTTCTTTGGAGAGTATGAGCACAGAGGTTAGGTAGAGATGTGGTTTTGACAGATGTTTATTTCAAAATACGCATAGTGTGAGTGAATGACGCGAAATGTTGAAAAACTGAATCGGTGTTTTATTCCAGATATGGGACCGTTGGCTAGCCAAATGTGTTTAATACACAGAATAAAAGTGTATTTAAGCGAACGAATGTTGTGGAACTTGTGACTGATCTCCAAATATAGATAGAACATATTCAAATACAGAATTTCACATATTGGAATACCTGATATCACGTATGTAAAACCTGATATCACTTAATCAAATACATGATATCACATATTCAAATATATGATATCTCATATTCAAATACCTGATGGCACATATTCAGATACCTGTTAACTCATATCCAAATACCTGATATCACGTCAAATATCTGATATCTCATATTCAAATACTTGTTATCACATTATTCAAATATCTGATATCAACTATTCATAAATACCTGATATCTCATATTCGGATACATGATATCACCTATTCAAGAACAGATATTACATATTCAAATGTGAGATATCGTAAAAAATCGAATACCTGATATCACATGTTCATTTTGAAAGCGTGATACCAAGTATTTATAAAAGGCGCCTCACACAAATGGGTACATTTGTACAGCACGCATGTATGTGTATCAACAAATGCAGTTGTTTTAAAAAGGTTTTACACCAATTTAACAAATAAAGTAAAATAACTATTGTCAAGTATCATGTTGCAGAGTACAACAACTGCTAAATTAAATGCACCAAGCAAAAGACAGCTCTTTAAATCTGATCACTGTTTTAAAGAAGCTTCCCTCCATATTTTTTAAGAATTAATATGTCCTAGAGACTTTGACTGTGTTTGGCATGGGGAGATTTATGTTGGTGAAAGATGGGGAATTCTCAGTGAAATAATATTCATAAACGCTAAATATTAATAGCTAACTCCGAACACAAAAATAACTAACTGTGACGTTGAGTTAGGATGTCAATAAAGCGTTGCTGACATTGACGTCATCCGACGATAAGGTTTAATAAGGCGAATAATTTAGGTTAAAATTATACAAACTGATTTAAAATGTAATAAATAGATTATTTAACTGCTGGTTTCGATTACAGGGAAATCATTCACTCGATGGCAGTCGTGTTTTGGTTTTTTCACTCACCCAGCAGTTCAGTAATCTCTATATATGCACGCAATCAAATAATTACTGTCAAACATCTGACCGGTATCATCATGCCATTCAGTACTGGAGTATCTTGTTGTATGAGTTATGACCCTTTGATCTTTTATCTTATAAAATCCTCATGTGTTTAACTCCTCATTCATTTTATGTGGATTGTTCTTATGCTTTGTGTTTCTCTTGAAATCCACGAAATTTGTATAGCAAGTAGAGCGATACAGGCCCAAGAGGGCCTTTTGTATTTTTACAGATTGTTTTCATATATATCTGATGATTTAGTATAAAGCGAATATGATCGCTTTATACTACAAGGGTAAAAGGGACAGAGGCGGGGGTAAATTTGTCAGTATTTAACGACATTTCTAGTTTAATTGAATATACAGTATGTAAGGAACAAACATCTCTTGGGATTGCCATTGGTGTTGGTCAAAGTAAAAATCTGGACTTCTTCATAATAGGGCTTGACATTTAGGCCGTGGCCTTCTAGTTTAGTATACATGTATGGATCACTTGGTCCGTCTTCGTCGTCGTTCGTCGCGTCTGTCGTCCGTCACACTTTCACATGCAACCTAACCGTGGCAATAACTTGAAGCAGTAAACCTAGTGTACTTATGTTCATGAAACTTCACACACATCTTCATCTTAGCCCAAGGAATTATGTTACACATGTCCATTAACTCTGTCTTTCATTTTGGCAGAGTTATGCCCCTATCATAAAACTTTAACCTGAAACCTAACCAAGCTCATAACTGGCCATAACTTAAAAAGTATTTGATATATGTTCATGAAACTTCACACACATATTCATCTTAACCAAACCCCGTGTGGTTGCCGGTGTAGAATACAACCACTGCAAACACACCGTCACATGCAGAGGGGTAGGACTCCCCCTTCCCAATTCTTATTCATTTTGTCATTTTTTGTTCATGCTCATTAAAGGTCTTCATCATGATCCCTGCATTGTTTCAGGTGCCATCCAGCTCACATCACTAAGAACAGTGGCAGAAAAACAATAAACGTGGCTCCAACGTAAATGGAGTGTCTACAGTAGAATTTGCAGCAACTCTGCAGTTCAGGGTGAGAAGGTCCTAGGCCCATTCTCCATATTTTTTATCTCGATGTACATAGAGGATGAGCCTGGCATGTTCATGCATGTTAGGCGCCATATAACCTTTCATGTGTTGGTGCGCCTTAAAACCCAATTCAATTCAATTCAATTCATCTTAACCAAAGGAATGTCGTTACACCTGCCTAATAGTTCTGACTTTCATTTCAGCGGAGTTATGCCCCTTTTTACAAAACTTTAATCTGCAACCTTTTAGTAACCTAGCTCATAACTTGGCAAAATATTGACCTATGGTCATGAAACTTATACAGTTCTTCCTTATCTATTATCCAAAATTCACAGTTATGTCCCTTTTCATAAACTTTAACATTTAAAATAAACTTCTCGGATTGCAAACTGTATAGTTGGATTGTACTTTCTGAAAAAAACGCACGGCAGGCGACACAAGTGTTCCGTGGGGCAGGCGACACAAGTGTTCCGTGGAACACCCTTCTAGTTATCTCTTTTCAGCCTCGTTAATTTGTACATATGTTATTTCATCAATTCATCTGAACATAAAAAAACCTTTGCCGGTGCTATATCTTCTTAATTATTCAAGGTACTGGAATGAAACAGTCAAATGATACCGTTTAAACCAATGGCGGATTAATTGTGATATGTTGCCTTCTTGTTTATCACATCAAGCCTACGTGTCAAGTTTAACTTCCAGTGCCGTAGCCCCAAGGTCAAGGGTAAAACGTTCAGTGCTGTTTTGGTAAACAACTACTACCATCAAGGATCTCACATATCTTGAGTAGCAAAGAGTTTACAGTAGTAAAAGGGTTTATATGGGGTTACAGTAATAAGAGAGGTTGTATGAGGTTACAGTAATAAGAGAGGTTGTATGAGGTTACAGTAGTATGAGAGGTTGTATTGGGTTACGGTAATATGAGAGGTTGTATTGGGTTACAGTTATAAGAGCGGTTGTATTGGGTTACAGTTATAAGAGAGGTTGTATGAGGTTACAGTAATACGAGGGGTTGTATGAGGTTACAGTAATAAGAGAGGTTGTATGAGGTTACAGTAGTATGAGAGGTTGTATTGGGTTACGGTAATATGAGAGGTTGTATTGGGTTACAGTTATAAGAGAGGTTGTATGAGGTTACAGTAATACGAGAGGTTGTATTGGGCTACAGTTATAAGAGAGGTATTGGGCCACATTTATAAGAGAGGTATTGGGCTACAGTTATAAGAAAGGTTGTATATGGTTACAGTTATAAGAGAGGTTGTATGAGGTTACAGTAATACTAGAGGTTGTATTGGGCTACAGTTATAAGAGAGGTATTGGGCTACAGTTATAAGACAGGTATTGGGCTACAGTTATAAGAAAGGTTGTATACGGTTACAGTTATAAGAGAGGTTGTATGAGGTTACGTTAATGCAAAAGGCTGTATGAGGTTACTGTTATAAGAGAGGTTGTATTGGGTTACAGTTATACACTGTAAAAAGTATAAGGTAACTTTACACTAAAAAAACAGAAAAAGCAGAACAAAATCAGATGTTTAAATAAATCTTTTATTATTTGAAAAATGGAAACAACCGAGAAGAAGATTATATTGTGAGAACCACCTAAAATCAATAGATGTCCTTCTTCAGCAGGCTCGACTATTCGATTCATTTGTCACAATAACCTGGACATTGATAAAGATTGATTTGTTTTTCCTTTATATAAGCAGTAACAGCTTCTAAGTAAAACATGTCAACAATTTCACAAACTTTTCACAACAGTAATCAAACCTTGTCCTTTCAGTATGTTAAAAGGTTGCATACACGAATAAAAATAAAACAAAAGGCTGCTTCTATAGGCGCTTTTATTTAATTGGAGCTCCTCCTATTTATTCTAACACAATGTAAACGTCTTGCAAACGCCTGATAACATCGATCAGTAGTAGATAAAACGCGGTAGAAAATACACCGTTTAAGCAAACGTTTCCTTTTAATAAGGTAACAAGGAAAGTTCAAACGTTCCCAGCAACGAATTGAAAATAGTCAACTTCTTTTTGTTGACATCGTAAAACGCTCTGAAACGTTAACTAATTTATTCATTTGGTCAAATCTAGCTCAAGGAGCATTATTATAAACCTATCACATTACCTATTTAGACACGTACGCCTACATAAGTGTATGGAAAGTTTTAAGTTTAAACACAAACACACGGTACATAAAGGTTTGATGAACTGTACTACAGGTCGATGCCGTTATATTTTGCAAACAGACCATCAATGACGTGTATTGTTTAAATAAATAATTAAAAAATGTGCTTAAAGTTTAACGTTACTTCTTGGGTGCTATAGAGACAATCATTTTAAGGGATTCGTTTCCATGTTTTTGGAGACATGTTATCATAATCCAGATACAAAGTTACGCCTCTGTTTATTCTCTGTAGCTAGCCTTTATAGTGACAAGACATTGCCTAACTTAAAAACATTTACACTTCAGATTGGATAAAGTTTACCCCAAAATAGTGAAGTTTTGCGCGGTGTAAACTTGTGTATAAGGTTATACATTGTGTATTTTGCGAGAAAACACCGGCATAAGGAAAACATTTCCCTAAAATTGTTTACACGATTACACTTACTTTTTACTGTGTGAGAGAGGTTGTATTGGGTTACAGTTACAAGAGAGGTTGTATTGGGTTACAGTTATAAGAGAGGTTGTACTGAATACAGACATATTTGTGCCCCATCATCTATATCTTTTATTAACCACTGGGTAGATTATTGTACTGTTTTGCTTCAATTTTGTCAAATCAAAACGATGTGTTTCGTTCAATTCCGTAACTTCAACAGTCTACATTCCCACTGAGTACAGGGGGTAAACGCCAGAGTTGCTACTATTTCTTGTTCTATGATTTTTCTAATGCAAGAAAAAGCATTGAATGTGTTCGACTTGTATATAACTATACTAGTACTGGTATACGCATTGAATGTGTAATCTGACATTTTTGGCAGCCATTTTAATTTATAGAATGCACTCATTCACATTTTAGCTCACCTGATAATGTTTTAAAAATATCAGATTTGTCCATAATCTTATTGTTATTTTTCATGATTTGATTTTGAAAACTGTTATAGTAATGTTATATTAATGCCGTGTAAAACGGATGATACCACTCCAATTATTTTCAGGCCTAAACATATAACTTGATATCTATATTGAAAAAAATAAAACGTCCCCCTTATTCTGTCCCTTCTTATATAGAATGAAAAAAACAGGAAATAAACAATGATGTACGTAGAATAATTAGATAGACCACCACCAAAAGTCAAAATAAAATA
>JAWPHD010016704.1:0-48447 GCA_037043455.1 Cyrtodaria siliqua
GCTGTGCTCAAAATCAATAGATTTGGCCAACTGATTCTCCTATTATAAGGCCATAATAAATCAATTGCTAGTTTCTCATCCAAATTTATTTCAAAATAGGGGTGGTGGGGGGGGGGGGGGGGGGGGGGGGGGGGGGGGGGGGGGGGGGGGGGGGGGGGAATTTTTTTTATTTTTTATTTTTTATTTTATACGACAAGGGGAAAATGGCCTCGGCAGAAGGCAAAAATAGTAAAACATACTACTGAGTACTTCCAAGATTGAAAACACATTTTTAATAGAGTTTTATTATTTTTATTAATATTTATTATAAAAAAACAGGGGCAGCCGAGGAAGAGAATCTAGCAATTAATTTATACAGAATACCACACTTCCCCTTACACTGCCGCCTACCCTAATAGTAGTGCCGCCAATATTATTTTTTTTAGTTAATCGTGTCTTCATCGAAAATCCAAAGATTCAATGAATTCAATTTTTTTCTCGATCTTTTGTAAAATAATGAAGAGAGTTTAGACAAAGTGAATGACATCTGAGGCTCAGTTTGGGGTTTACAATCTAGCAATTAAGAACTGCTTTTAAGTACAACACGAATAAAAAAATATTTTTTTTTTTTTTTAAAAATTCTTTGCATAGCGTCCGGGCACTACTATTAAGGGAAATACAGTATTTTCATTTCTCTCCAGTTCCTCATTAACAATAGTTCAATGTGTCCGCATCATTGTGTGGTCAGTCATTTCATGCCATGCTCAAAATCAATAGATGTGTCCAACAGATACTGGGTATTATAAAATGTGTCACAATGATAATTAAACAAACAGAACAATGAATATTAATTTCAGTACATATGGTATAGATTGAATTATATATAATGAGGGGAATACAAAACTGATTGCCAACTAGGTCAGTTGCTGTGCAGTGTAGTTAATGTATGAAGAAACATGATCTATCCTCTTTCATTGAATTTGAATTTAGGTCCTGATTTCCACATTTATCCAGTTATTTTTTAGTACAATCTTATTAAGCCACCTTTATATCCAAGAAAGGTGGCCATGTGTATATGTCCTTATGATATATTGTACCAAAACAAGTTTGATCAAGTTTATTCCTTGATTTCTTTTTCAAAGTTGAAGGGAGTGGGGAAGGGTCATCCATGGCCGAATGGTTAGAGGCTCTGACTTGAAATCACTTGCCCCTCACGAGCCCTCGTATGACCAGGAATCTTTATGCAAAAGCTATCCAGCTAGCTTGCAGAAAGTAGGTCAATAATTTCTACCCAGACGCCCGCCTGTGCAAATACAAATATTGTCCAAAGTGGCACCTTGGGTTTTTCTCCACCAATGGAGTGTCTCCGTGGCCGAATGGTTAACGACGTTGCGTTGTAAAACCTTCCTCTCTCATCGCTGCGGGTTCGAATCCCACTGGGAGCTCGACTTGTAAGTGAGGAAGTGTTGATTCTTATGGATGGCGGGAGGTGTACAGTACTGGTTATACCCAGGAAAAGTGGATGGTCTGCCTCCACCACATAATTATATACAGTCATATATAACCTTAAATGTGTTGAAAATGACGTAAAACACCATACAAACAAACAAACAAATCCTTCACCAATGGAAGCTGGAAAGTCACCATACGACCTTAGCTGTTGGTGCGCCTATACAATCCAATTCAATTCAATTCCAAGTTAAAGGGACTGAGAAGCGATCTGGAAGAATGACTGGTGACATCAAAATATAAATGAAAACTGTATCACAATAAGCCTCAGTTTCATGTGAAATGAGCACATACAGTAAAGGGACACACGGCAATCTTGAAGTTTTATTCAAACATTAAAATTTGCTCCTCAATTTACTTATCCTGCGTCATTTTGACTTGAAAACTGCTTGCATATAATTAAATAAAAAATTGAGATTTCAACTTTCTTCACTATTTTACCAAATTTTTTTAAATATAATACTGGTGCAATATTATAAAAAGTTAGTAATATACAAAAATAATTTGCTTACAACTATTCTAAGAATTAATATTAATGATTAAACAAATGCAAGTTAAGAGGTAAACAACGGGACGCCGTGAGTTTTTAAAAAATGAAGATTGCCGTGTGTCCCTTTAAAATGAGTCACAGGTTACCTTCAGTTTAATTAGTTTACTGTTTATAAAAAATGTCTGCTCTGGAAAAGTAGATATAAAAGTCAAACAGGAAATGCAGCATTCAAAGACCACAGTCAACCATGAATAGCGTGCTTAAAACTTGATGACTCAATCGGTTTTAAAAATCCTGAATATTAATTCATATGGGGTTTATGTTGTAAACAGATGTCCACCTTCTACTGCAATCACTAACTAGAACTTATTACAGTCTTGAAGACTCATCTGAATTATATTAATGATTGACTTATACAGCAAACTAGCTGAGTCATCGAGTTTCAAACCAAACGCCTTATTAATTGACAATTTCTTTGTTCGTTTGCATAAGTTTTTGACCTACCGTATACCCCTTTATAATTGCTACTACCAACCAATACCACCAACTAATACCCCTCCCCGCAACCAAAAAGGGGCGAAATTTTACATATTATGAGATCTAGTTTAGAAAAAATACAGCTAGCTGACTTGAGGTCCAGTTTAAAAAAATACTTTCCCATATGTGAGCATTTTAGAGGTATAATATGTATATAAGAAAGAAAGAAAAATGTTTGTGGTATGAAATAAATGCCACCCTTTTGCCCCCTTTTGTAAAATGCAATGCCCCTGTAAAACACCATTCATTCAGACCAAGCTATTTAATTAACAAAAATTCATCAGATGGATCACGAAACTTAGCTTAGGCCTAAAAAAATAAATTGTGTGGTTCGGGTCACCCGACCCTACCTACGAATACCCGCTGACCCTGACGTTTTCTTGGTCCATTTCGAAAAATAAAATAAAAAATAAAAAATAAAAAAAAATAAAAAAAAATATATATAAAGTCACAGTAATTATAGTACATAATTCAGTGCATCTTCCCTGACGTTTTTTGGTCCATTTCGAAAAAAATAAAAGAATAAATAAAAAATAAAAATAAAAAAAATAAAAAAATTTTTTTTAAAAAATTTAAAAATAAAAAAATCAGACCTACCCTACATACCAATTTTGAACATGTTACCCGAACAACACAAAAAATTTTTTTAGGCCTTAGTGCATAAGCACATTGAAAATGAAACACATTATTATGGTTTGGTTCAAATGTGGATTGATATCCATAATTCTTCCAGATATCCTCCAGTCCCTTTAAAATGCAAGAAACTTTTTTCCTGCAGTTTTACATCTTTCTGCTGCAGTACTAGGTCTTTCTGCTGCAGTACTATTTTCTGCTGCAGTACTAGGTCTAAAATAAAAACGAAAACCCAGATGCGCATCTTCACTTGCTGGTCAACATTCCTGTAAAGTTTGCGACCATGGGTTAAATAGTTATGGAGGATCGTGCGACCCAAGTTTTTGGGACAGACGTATGGGCGCACGGACAAGTGCAAATCTATATGCCCCACAAGTGGGGGCATAATAAGGTATACAGTTTAAAATACTGCATAATTAATATTCAGGCTGCAGAATTTGTTTGTTTGATGTGTGACATCATTTTTCAGTAAATTTTAGGCTACTTGTATGTAAGAAGGTCCAATTTTTGTGGTTGCGGCAGACGACCCACTTATTCCAAAGTAGAACCAGTACTGTCTCAGGAGATTGCATTGTTTGATTATTACCTTCTATTTTTATAATTGTCTATAAAGGACAGGAACGGGAAGTTTTAGTGTTCTTTATCAGAGGACAAGCAGACGTTTAAAATAATCTCAATTACACCATGTACCATCGTGTGCAGAAATGAATTTCCTATCCAACAATACCTTTCTTTCTACATCCCTTGTCAACTCGCGGAGATATCGAAGTCAAAAGTATCAAAAGTGCAATTTAAATCTACTCGAAAATTGTCTAGATATCCGGTTTACATTCCAAAATTGTGTTTCTGTTATTTTCGGCAATCTGATGTAATCGAGATACTGAGATTGAACTACTAAGGTCATTATTATATATATATATAATACAGAACATTATGCATCAGTAGTTAAATCGCAATATCTTGACGTCAGTAGTTCAATCGTAATATCTCGATTGTATCCGAATCAAATAAAGGGCCATAATTCTGTAATAAATTAGACATCAACCATGTGTGATGCAGAGGGATGTAAGGTAATCGTTGTTATGTGTACATGAAGTTTGGGAACAATCAATTCGAAAATGTTTGAGAAAAAATGTGTTAACTACATGTATTAGAGTGGAAAATTCTAAGTCAAACAAAGGGCCATAATTCTGTAATAAATAAGGCAATCAATGATGGGTGATGTACAGGGACATAGGGTCATCTGACAGTTGTTATGTGTATATTAAGTTTGGGAACAATCAATTCGAAAATGTTTGAGAAAAAATGTGTTAACAGGTCATTAAACAATATTAAAGTGGAAAATTAAGCCAAACAAAGGGCCATAATACTGAAATAAATTTGGCAATCAACAATGGGCGACGCGACATTGGGGACAACGTATGTGATTCCTATATAGCCCCCACTCCACTTTGTGAAAGAGGGGGTATAATTTAGACTGAAAACATAAAATAAACGACTTGTAGAATTATACTGAATTGAATTGGGGTTTTAAGGCTTGGCGCCTAACAGGAATGAGCATGCCAGGCTCATCGTCCACGTACATCGAGATAAAATATGGAGAACGGGCCTAGAACCTTCTAATCCTGAACTCCATTTACGTTGGAGCCACGTTATAGTTTTTCTGCCACTGCTCTAGTGATATGAGCGAGATGGCACCTGAAACAATGCAGGGGTCATGATGAAGACCTTTAATGAGCATGAACAAAATATGAAAAATGAACATGTATTTGGGGGTGTTCTACCCCTCCGCATTCCCCTCAAATGGGATCTGCAGTGGCCATATTCTTTTCCCCGTAACCAAACAGGGCCCCCGGAACCACACAGGGCTCGACTTGTAGAAGTTATTCCCTAAATATGGTTACATGCCAGGGATAGCTATTTTAAACTTGGGATAAAATAAATCAAAATGTATTCCAAAGCCGGCATTATGTGTCAATATCACTGATTTATAACTTGGCAATTTCTCTATGGACTGATAAGAGAATGTAATTTATAATTATTAATTACTGTGCTGTACTATAGATAACTGTTGATGTTCCATCTATATACTTGAACAATTTCACGTTTTAAATTGGTCATTTCTTAGCTTTTTTTTTTGTTAAACAACTTTAGCACCAAAGCCTTATATACCCACTTCAATATTGAATTAAACCCCTATTCACCTAGCTAGAAGCAACATGTTTAAATTTTAACCATATGCAGTATACATTGTGTCTGTCCATATACCTATGTGATATGATATACCACATGACTGCATCAGTCTGTCAAAACAAGGTAATAACACACCAGGAAGGGTCAATAACCTGTCATACATGTATGTCACATTTATGTTTAAAGGCCTCACTGAGTGTACAGTTGATTAAACATACGGCTTCAATGAGTGTACAGTATCTCAATACAGGTCTTAAACATTATGGCTTCACTGAGTGTACAGTTTATCTTATTACACTGGTGAACAGTTTCTCATAGTACAATAAAATATGGCTTCACCGAGTGTACAGTTTCTCTTATTACATGCAGGTCTTAAACATTATAGCTTCACTGAGTGTACAGTTTCTCTTAGTACAAGTCATTTAAACATTATGGCTTCACTGAGTGTACAGTTTCTCTAAGTACAGGTCTTAAACGTATTGCTTCACTGAGTACTGAGTGAATAGTTTCTCTTAGTATAAGTATTTTAAATGGCTTCACTGAGTGTACAGTTTCTCTTAGTTAGTACAGGTCTTAAACTTATTGCTTTGAGTGAATAGTTTCACTTAGCACAGGTCTCAAACTTACTGCTCCACTGAGTGAACAGTTTCTCTTAGTACAAGTCTTAAACATATGGCTTCACCAAGAGTACAGCTTCTCTTAGTGCAGCTCTTAAACATGTGGCCTCACTGAGTGAACAGTTTCTCTTAGTATAGGTCTTAAATCTATTGCTTCACTGAGTGTACATTTTCTCTTAGTATAGGTCTTAAACATATGGCTTCACCGAGTGTACAGCTTCTCTTAGTACATCTCTTAAACATGTGGCCTCACTGAGTGAACAGTTTCTCTTAGTATAGGTCTTAAATCTATTGCTTCACTGAGTGTACAGTTTCTCTTAGTATACATGTAGGTCTTAAATATATTGCTTCACTGAGTGTACAGTTTCTCTTAGTACAGGTTGTAAATGCATGACTTATCTGAGTGTACAGATTCTTAGAACAAATCTTAAATTTATGGATTCATTGAGTGCACAGTTTCTCTTAGGACATGTCTTAAACGTTTAAGTATGGCTTCACTGAGTGTACAGTTACTCTTACAAGTTAGTACAGGTCTTAGATGTATGGCTTCACTGGCAGAGTGAACAGTTTCTCTTAGTACACATCTTAAACTTAAGGATTCACTGAGTGAAAGGTTTCTTATAGTACAGGTCAAACGTATGGCTTTACTGAGTGTACCCTTTCTCTTAATACACATCTTAAACATGGCTGCATTGAGTGTACATTTTCTCTTTATACAGTCTTAGTACATGCATGCTTGAGTGATGATCTTCAACTTTAATTAATTCACTGAGTGTCTTAAAATATAGTCTGAGTGAACAGTTTCTCTTAAATATATGCACTATGAAAACAGTTTCTATAGGACCGGATGATCTAACATATTATAATTATGGTCCTCGATTCACATTCGTATCTGTAATTTATATGACTGATTTCTCAAGTTGCATTTAATGTGTGCATAATACATAATGCAAACATGTTATTAAAATATGATATTATGGACTAAATTAAGTCATGTGTTATAAATTATATACATAATCTTTATTATTCTGGCTTAAAGATAATATGACGTGTGTTTTTATAGGAATTACTACCTATTGTTTTGTGCATGTTATAATTTATATATATATACATGTATATATGATAGAAAATAACTACAATGTAGGTCATTTATACAAATACCTTTCGAAAAGCTGGTAAGACCTACATACCGATACATCTGGCCAATTTTAAATGCTATTCTCATAACATGTACCATATACAAATCTTAATTTATCTGTACTGACCTCTAACTTTACCTTTGTCACCCAAAATTGACAAAAGTGACACCAATTTAGGATTTAATATTGAATTAAACCCCATTTTTCAAATATTTTCATATAGTTAGAAATTATGACCATATGCAGTTTTCATGGTGTACATACAGTGTACATTAAACAATTATAAGGCACACTGTAATTTATAACAGACCAGGAAGGGTCAACCTCCTACAGGGCAATACCTGTCATGTAATGTTTATGTTTAAAGGTCAACTTGTATACTGAAAGGAAAAAGAAAAGCAGGGTGCATATTTCCGCTATATATTGTATGTTTAATATGCTACTGCTAATCGAATGGTACAGGGCGACATTAGTCCTGTCCTTTTAGAAAGAAGGTTTAAACAGCACTGAACACACCAATGGTTACCCCTTTAAAGTTTCATTATCGTCAGAATGCGCATTTGGCTCAAGCAGGTGAGCAAACTTAGGCTTTAAATGTTGCAATCACTTAACATTAAATACATGGCTCAATTTTTCAAAGAGGAACTTCAGCATTTATGAATTTCTTGTTACAACGTGTACTGAGATTAAAACGTCTACAACATCACAGTTGTGTCCTTTCTCTAACTAACTGCACTTTTTTTTTTTTACAAAACATCTTGGGATTTCCTTGGAATATATATGGAATTAAGTGTGCAGTATATGCAATATATCGCGAAAATACGCACCCTGTTTTTCTTTTATCTTTCAGTACATATTATTGGTTAACTGTGTCTGCCATAGCTTGATTGTTTTTTTATGTTTACTATATATGGGGCCTAAATTAAAATATTGTTTGTTTGCAGTTTGCGACCGACCCACGGCAAATCCGCCGACCCAAACAATTTTTTTTAATATTTGTTTTGTTTTTGTTTTGTTTTAAATTTTTTAAAAAAAATTTTTTTTTTGTTTTTGTTTCTTTTTTCTTGCATGTTCTGTTAATATTTAACTAAACCCTTTTTAAAAAAACAACTCTATGGATAGTACTAGTGAAGCACACGATATTTGCATCCCATCGATGGGCATGCGTTAATAATAAAAATGTTTTAAAAAAAATATATATATCCCTACCTACCGACCCACCCCTAAAAGCCATGGGTCGGCAACTGCAAACAAACAATTTTTTAATGGTGGCCTGAAGGCTGATTCATTTTGCATTTATTGTGTTCAGTTAAATCAGGCAAATCTGTTATTAAAGAAACTCACCAAATCTCCCAAATAAGGACAAAAATTACACCACAAAACTCTATTCACGTGTTCAGGTCATATAATAATGTATAAGTAAAGGTTTTATTCACGGTTCTAAAAATATTGATGATTAAATATGCGTAACATGAGTTATGAGTTTGGTAACTCTTAATTCAACGTTCCCGGTTTCGGGGTTCGGTCTGGCTAGTTAAAACCGTTTATATTTAGTGTCTACAGAGTTTGGATTCTCAGAATATGCAAGTTATATATATGCCTCATTGTCAGTAGTTTTTAGAAACAGAATTTGGCTGTCGTTGGCAGGATAGCTACTTTAAAATACGTTAGTTTTTATAGGGAATTTATCTTTTATTTATATAGGATAGAAAATAACTAGGTCATTTACACAATTATAGGTATAATTATACCTTTCCAAAAGTTGGTATGACCTACATACCAGTTGCGTATGATCTACATACAGTATTGTGATAACACCTAATTTGTAATGTCAAAAGCCCAAGATAAGTTGTCTGGGAGTTTCATATTAAAGGTGTCTAGACTTATATGGATCTAAAGAAAGACACAATTGCATACATTGGATCGCAGAATTTTTTATTTTTTAATGGTTCTGTAAAATTATACCTCATTTATAATATACTTTTCAGTGAATAGTGGATTTCATGATTAAAATAAAACCTTATTTTTCATTATTTATATTCAAATGAAGGTAATGCCGCTGTTGACGTTATTGTTTGGCGCATTATGTTTTTTCTGCACAAGTTTCAAGCTTGTGAGTATATATAATAATAAATAGAATTTTTGTTGGTTTGTCATGAATGAAAATAAAAATCCTATATACAAACAGGGCTAGAAATTAACATTTTTAGTTTACTAGACCACCCTCTAGTAGTTGACTAGACCACCCGTCTAGTAGTTGGGTAAAAATCACTAGACCTGCTCAAAATTTACTAGCCCAATATAATATTCAACAGAAAAATACTATTTTAATTCAAATTTCGGTTTTTACCTATAGGCATGCCATTTATTGAAACTTTTGAAAATATCAGGTTTTTAAAAGACCTGTTAGGTTAGACAGTGCTGTCACTACACAATCTATCAATTTATAATTTATTTCTTATTTGAACAATTTTTGTTACTAGCCCATCGGACTACCCAGACACAAACATTTGCTAGCCCGGCAGCATTTTTGCTAGCCTCGGGCTACAGGACTAGTGCTAATTTCGAGCCCTGACAAATAGCCTGTATATATACTATATAGTATACAAGATTGCAGACAAGCCGAGATGAACATTATTTAAAAAGGCTGGTGCATCAATTCTATCATTCAGCACAGTTATATTGTAGTATTTGTGTTGGAACCGGATACTTGAATAATTTTGCTGGTTGATTTATAATATGCTTAACATTCAAACCTACATGTATATATGGTTCTAGATACTTCATGTTTTTAAAAAAAAACAAAAAAACATTTAACTGAGCATTTTGCATGAGCCAAGTACGTATATGTAGATAAGCAACTGTACCAGAAAGCCTTAGACTCATATATCAGTCTATAAATAATAAAATTAGACAAATAAAAAATAAAATAATACTCTGCATAATTTTTTTAATTTTTTTATTTCAAGCTCTGTTTCTTTCCATGGCTGAATTTATCTTAATGTTGAGATAAGACTATACAAGTTATAATAGGAGATATTTGCCTCTTTCAGTGCTAAGGAAAATTTATAGTGATAGTTAAAATGTTATAATATTTTGGGAGAAACGGCCCTGACAACAAGAACTTTCCAAACACAAAGCCTTTCCTTGTTATTTGTTCAGAACAAAACATAAAGGATAACCCTTAACCCTCAACCCGCTAAGCACGACTTTTTTTAATAGCCTTTGCGTCCATTATAAACCCAGATCAGCCTTCGAGTAACTCGCAGGGATCAGGGTTTAAAAAACCTTTGTCACATAAATGGAATGGTCTTATTTCAAAGAAAGAACAGTCAATTATATATATGTAGTGGGTTAAACCTTAATTAAGAGTATGCCTTAATTCTTTCTGCACAGTATATTATACAAGGATTTATAATTTCAGCATGTTAAGCCTATTCCATTAACAATCCATGTTAAATTCAAATTTCAGACTTGAACTACATGTAAAAACAAATTTCTTTTAAATTGTCTTATAATTATTATAAATCATTGAACAAATGCAAGTTGTGTAGAAAAACTAAGATTGCCATGTGTCCCTTCAAAGAAATGTTTGCATTCGGAATGGGGCCTATATTCAACGCTGTGGGACATCCAGAAAAATCCCTGATAAAACAACTTCAGCTGTTGACCCCTAATGACAAAATTGGTATATTTGCACAGAGGATCCATGCAATCAATATTAAATATATAAGCTTAGCTTATTCACATGACCCAGGCGTGTGAAAACCATACAATTGATGTTATTCTAAAATTTAGTCCGGATTACTAAAGACATTATATTTCACTTGTTAGCAGCTTTGTGGAGGGGCGTCCGTGGCCAAGTGTTTATCTAGAGTCTCCGACTTGAGATCACTTTCCCCTCACCGCTGTAGGTTCGATCCCTTAGGCATCTTTATGTGAGGAAGCTATTCAGCTGGCTTGCGGAACGTAGGTGATTCTACCCAGGCACCCGCCCATGCACGAAATTGCCCGGAGGGGCCTCTGGGGTCTTCTTCCACCAATGGAAGCTGGAAAGTCACCATATGACCTTACCTGTTGGTGCGACTATAAAATCCAATTCAATTCAAACGAATGAATGATTTGGAAAGCCGCATGCAGCTATGGCTTGTGGAGAACTTTGGGGGATATAACTTCAGCATGAAAATATTAGAAGACCTTGTTTAGAATTGCCGTGTAGTGTGTTTATTTGGCTGTTCTTGTAGCCATTATTCGGTCATATTCCCAATGCCAAAACATTCCCCCCACCCTACCCACCCAATTTTGAGGAAACCTGAAACAGACATAATTTTTTTATTTGGCCTAATGTCACTCAATAAATCCATTGTACCTACACTTCATGTCAGACACAGCTATGCACCTGCTACTTGCCATTTTACAACTAACAATTGATTATTTGATGTAACATCACTGAACAAAATGTCACAATTATTTTCACTGCCATTCACTAATGTTAAATATTGGCAATTAGTTTCCAATAATTTGTCACTATTCAAAAATTACATCTAATCTGATGCTTAGTAATCCAGTGATTTATCCCTGGGGGCATTCTACCAAACCATTTATTGCTGGTTAGATATTATGACAGGTAATAAGTGATTATTTATCAATATTATTAATCTAACATTATGTATGTAATACACTACATACAGAATGGTACTAAGTCACATCCTGAGGCATCCATTTTATCTCGTGAATGAAATCTTATTTCTCTACTTGACCACATGAAAAGCAAAAACAGAATATGATTTTAAAAAAATATCAGAGTATTAACTCTTAACCCGCTACATATACATATGTGTATAATGAACTGTTATTTCTTTGAATTAAGAACATTCCATTTGTGACAAAGGTTTTTTTTGGGGTAAAATGGTTAGTAGCCAGACATTGTAAACCCTGATCAGCCTGAAAGTTACTCGCAGGCTAATCTGGGTTTACAATGGACGCAAAGGCTATTATAGTCGTGCTTAGTGGGTTAAGGGTTAACTTCATGAATTTTCTTCTGAAAGAACAGCCTTCATTCACTCAAATTAAATTTTACATTAAAGGGACACATGGCAATAGTGATGTTTTTTAACTAGCCATGTTCCCTTAGTTTTTCTTGCAAATTAAGGTTTTCTGGCATATAAATTTACAGCCAGTATTAATAATTTTTGAACAGTGCAAAGCAAATGTTTGCATTCTGTTCAAAAATTATTAGTCTGCACCAATAATATCATACATGTATAACGTATTGCAGAATAATGCAGACAAATTAAAAACTTTAAATCCTATTTACTTTTTTATGCAAGCAGCTTAGGTTTAAAGTTACATGCAATTATATTCGATTAATACAAGTCCAGACATAATCTTGTGTCACTGAGTGATTGTCCTCGTGGCACATATGGTACAGGGACTATAAACCTTAAAAATTACACACACAATGACACACAAACACATTTTAATGTATGATAAATACTGCTGTGTCCCTTTAAAACATGATTTAAAGAAACTTAAAGTAGCTATCAACAACAACAACAACAACAGCCACATTTTACAACATAATTATGTACACCGTTTCTAAACCTACTGACGACAAGGTATATATATAAAACTTTATACATAATTTTATTTTGAGAATCTAAATTCTATAGGCACAATATAAACCACTTTAACCAGTCAGGTCAAACCCCAAAACTGAATAATTCATTTTAAGCATATTTAGTCATGATGGGTATTTTAAGAACACATGAAAAAAAACTATAGGGTACTTATAATCGGCAAATAATGCATTATTTTATGACCTGAACACCTGGATAGAGTTTGGATAAAATGAACCTGTAATTTTGCCATTATTTGGTGTGTTAAAGTTTCTTTAGTCATTTCACCCAGGTGACAAGTTCACTCGGTCTCTTCAAACATTTTTGCTAATCAAATTATAAGGGCTTCCCTAAAACAAACTATTTGATTTTCTATGCAAGTTGAAACTTGTATAATATTTTCTATAAATATCAAACAATTTTCTATAAATATCAAACATTTAAGTATTGCTGTATAAATAAATTAAAAGTGCACTTAAAAACTTAGTGTGCATATCAAGGCGCTCCCTAAAATGTCCAATTTAGAAATAATTTATGTTCTTCACCCGCTTTAAAATCTTAAAATATAACAAATCTCAGGATTTTGTTTTGGCAGATCTGGTAATTAAGTTAGTGAGAGAAAATAAAGGGAATAATTTGGAAAAGACAAGGGAGAAAAAAATATGACAGGGAGGGAAAGAAAGATGAAGTCATTTATAAGACCATGCATACATACATTACTTGTGTTTTGTTTTCAATCCTTACACTAAGATAGACACATACAATTATATTATCACTGCTGTATTCTGTACATTGCAAGTTTTTTGTTTGTTTGAAAGGTGTTTTAGGTAATTTTTAGCACATTTAAAGGGACACACGGCAATCTTGATTTTTTAAAAACTCGCATGTCATGTTAGTTTTTCTCGTAACTTGCATTTGTGCAATCATTTATATTAGAATAGTTCAAAGCAATAATATTGCACCAATTTTTATTAAAAAAATGTGTAGAATAATGAAGGAAATAGAATTCTGAATTTTTTATTTAATTATATGCAAGCAGTTTTAAAGTCAAAATGATACAGTCCTGATTAATAATTCGCTGTACTAAGGCCAAAAAAATAAATAGGTGTGTTTCCTATTGCATGCTCTAAAAAAACAGGGTCGGTAAGGTAAGGCATTTTCTTTTTCTTTTTTTGGAGCAAGATATTGTGAGATTCTACGTGTATTTATCTCATAAACCCCATACAAGTTGATGATACAGCTGAAAGTTTCTCTGTGATGTCAGTTTACCTCGATATATTGTGATAAATCATTGTTCAGAACAAATCAAAAAAAAAAAAGTTTTAGGGTCAGCCCCTTAAAAATAGGGTCGGTCGGGCCACCGGAAACACAGGTGTTTTTTTTTTGCCTAATTGTAATGCCTCATATAAAACTCAAGATAGCCATGGGTCCCTTTAAGGCCATATATGACGGTAGATTTTTGTGCTTGAAGCTTTCCTGGGTAGAACCAGTACTGTATACATCCCGCCATCCGTAATAATCGACACGGACACTTTCTCACAAGTCGAGCTCCCTGTGGGATTCGAATCCACAGCCGTGAAAGGCGAGAAGGTTTGCAATGCAATGCTGTTGAACCACTCGACCACGGATGCTATTGTTACTAGTAGCTTGCAGTATAAAAGTTAAAACAGCCCTACCCAGGGGCAGATACAGGATCTGAGATTGGGGTGGGTAGGTGACATATCATTTTAAAAAAAAAAATGATTTGACATCAAAAAAGCACACAAATGGACAAAAAATAAAAACTCCAACTTTTTCAACTTTTCATGCTTCTTTTTAGAGGGGAGTGATGGGGGGAGGGAGCAAGCATAGGCCCCAGCCCGATTCTGTCCCTGCTACCACAACAATTTTTTTTCACTGTTTTTAAATTCATATCTTAAAAATAATCTACGTATATAAGAAACTATTAATACTTTGATTTCCCCCCAAAAAGACCCCAGTTATATCTGATCGCCATCTTTAGGGTATACATTCTTGTGTAAACAGGTGAATTAATACACAGGTGTGTTAAGTTCATTTATGTAGTACACTACGACTTCTCCGTCTTAATCTTTTGACAAAGCCAAATCACACTTCTTATATGACCTACACGCAGTGCTGTAACTTACAAATAGTGCTGGGATATTTTTGACTTAAAAATTACACAATTTAAATAATAATTTAGCACCTTTTCCTCTTGAGTTTGTCAAAAAAAAATCAGAACATCCAAGACTAAACGGTATTATTAACGTTCATAACAGCTGTACTGTATATAATTAAGGGAAAGGGTTTGAAAACATATATTATTGATAAGAAAAACCTTCTCAAATATGATAATTAAGTTTGTATCATATCTAGACACTGATCAACTTATGTAATTACATCAGTAAGAAATGTTCTCCAGTCTAGGGCTAGGCAAACAGGTGGTTTTAGATCTTCTATAACTTCACAAGAATACAACTTGATTTAAAACTACATAACATGCAATTTTAGTACATGTTAATGCAAGTTATTATACTGTACGTTTAAGTCATTTTATTATTTCATTTCATTTATAAATAGTAATAAATACAAACCGCACAAGAGACATACAGTTTAGGCTAGGTAAAAAGTGTCACACAATCTTCGCGGGGCACTATAGGGGTATAGACTTTAACTTTTGGCAGAATGAGTACATATATATACGAAGGCGTTTTTTGTAGGGATTTATTTAGTTACTACACATATCTTCATTGTCGACAGTTTTAATGATAATAAATCAGCAATCTTACCTTGTATAACCGTTTCCTGCGCGTTTATAAATGGAATCTCTGCTTGTATGACTGCAAACTGGTGACACAGAAAATAACTTCCACACGAAAAAATAACCTTCAAAAATAAGTGCATCATGGTTGCTTACACTACCTTTTCACTAGAAATACATTTGAGGGAATTCCGAAAATTATATCCATTCGCTATTTGTAATCCCCGCGGCACTGATATTCATCGCAAAACACGTAAAAGAAACAGTTTACAACTTGTGTGACAAAAATGTTGATCTGTAATCTGAGGTACACATTAAATCACGTGACATATTATATGACTGTGACTATAAATAGATTTACACCTATTCAGAAATGACATCTCGTGGGTTTACCGCACCGCGTGCCAATTAACTGTTTATTGCATTTTGATTAAACGGTTAGCGGAACTTCCATGCGGCTAATCATCAATGAAGTAGCACGAGATATTTGGACTTAACCAAACATGAATTGCACGTTGTTATTTGAATTTCTGCGATTTCCATCTACTCGAGTAATTTCTATGCAAAGACTGGCAAAGTATCAACATTTTACACAAAAAATCCAAAATGTTTGATGTTTTTTTAAGACGTGAAATCGTCGAATTAGTGAATTCCACTGCAATCAATAGATCGCTATCACTTGTATTAAGTCAAACCATCAAACGATAGGCGCACTTGTCGTGAAGTTCCAAAATAAAATCGATTGGAACATTTTCATGCAAATCCTCGAGAATCGACAGCGTTGAACCCACGTAATGCCGGAATTCCATTCACAAACTCCTAGCGGACAACAAATATTCAGGATTCAAAGACACGCGAGTCGCACAGAACACCGAATATGACTCCTATCTGATAAAATGATCCACTTAATTTCGCTCAAGACGAAATGAATCGTTGTACGGCTCATTGTGTAGGTTATTTATAGCCGCCCCAGAGACTGAGGATGGATACAACGGAATCGTGCCTAGGCTGCTCTTAGCCTTGCTGTCGAACAGGTTCCAGTGGTTTTTTAACGGACTCCGCTACACAGCACCGCCAGGCTTAAATTTGAGTTTGGGTTTAAATCTCCATCAGACGGACGAGGCCAGTAGAAGTTTCATCATGCCTACAGACACTCCGAAGTACATCCCCCAGTATCCGGATAAAACCACGTCGGAGCGATACGACGAACGCGGATCACCCGCCCGTGAATTGAAATGAATTGGGTTTTAAGCCGCACCAACACATGAAAGGTTATATGGCGCCTTAGAGGAATTAACAGGCTCATCCTCCACTTACATCAAGATAAAATATGGAGAATGGACCTAGAACCTTCTTACCGCAGAACTGCAGAGTTGCAAATTATATAGTACACATTCCATTTATGAAGCAGCCACGATTCCACGTTTGCATACGCGGTGTCATGATAAAGACCTTGAACAAGCATGATACATAATGACAAAATGACTATAAAAAGGGGTGGTGGTGGGGGCACGGGTGGAGTGGGGGGGGGGGGGGGGGGGGAGGGTACCCCCCTGCAAGTGACATGTGACGGTGTGTTTGTGAGATTGCAGTGGTTGTATTCTACCCCGACAACCACACCGGGCACCCGCCAATGAAAATATGTCCTAGGTGAGTCTAAAAAGTCTATGTTATGGACATATAAACTTGTTGTCCATTCGGGTTTTTTAGTACTATTCTTTTGGTAGTAATTATATAGTTCCACAGTTAAATAAGAAATACATTTGGCGTTCAGTAAGTGATGCAATCAGTATTGAAACATCATTTCAGCTGTACCGCAGCACCGTATCTCGATAGTTCGAGTCTTATTTCTTCCGAGAACGATGTTGATCAGCATGTGTTTGTGTTTAACTAGCAAGAACAATGTATAACACACAGGCATTTGAAAGTTTAAGCCCCGTAGAGCTTGTTTAAATAGCAAACCAGGGAAAATATGGGAGGGGTGTAAGGAAAAATGGATACGACTTACGACGGGTTATGATATGACCACACTCGGAGCACAAAACACAAATGATACGACGAACTCGAAGTATATAATATTCACTGCTCTTATTTGAAATGAAAAGTATTTGATAGCATTTTCAGCTATATATAATAATATTTTATTGCAAATATGTTATAATATATCAGTTCAACATCACAATATTCATAGCAAAGAATTTTGTTAGATACTGGGACCATACGCCGCTGTTGACATGGGATTACGACATTAAAAGTAGCATGTCCACCGCCATATGCATGCCATCTTCGGGTTGGTTAAAGTTTTGTACTATTGATTTTATAAACATTGAGTTCTGCTCAACCCGGGGCTAGGGGAGGTGAACGGTAGCAAACATATATTTCACTACCGTTCATGAACAGTCTCAATCAAACCGAGACTGTAATATTCCGTATTTATCATTTTCGGCCGTTTCCAAAGGTCCACTCTCGTGCTCTTTTATATGCAAATGGATTGAACTTACGACAAGTTATTACATCATCATTAGTTACAGTTTTCTCCATTGTGGCTGAAAAAGTGTACGTGATTATCGGTTTGAAAATGTAACAATACATTTAAATATGAACTTGATAGGAACCCCACTCCCCACGTTCAGGCTGATAGAAACATAGCGATAGTTGATAT
The DNA here is from genome assembly GCA_037043455.1 of Cyrtodaria siliqua. NCBI lineage: Eukaryota > Metazoa > Mollusca > Bivalvia > Adapedonta > Hiatellidae > Cyrtodaria > Cyrtodaria siliqua. The sequence continues at coordinate 18,139 of JAWPHD010016704.1, forward strand.
AGACAACATACAACGGTATATCGATACAAAATTAAGGATTTTGGAATCGTTTAGTGTTTTTAATATAGTTTTGAACTTGAGTATTTCCTCGCCCGTTAGTTGGTCGCTGCCGTATACACGTTTGCGAGGACTTAAGATGAAATATACGAGTGTCTAAAAATAATTGCCGACTTTCATTTCTGAAAAGTACACATCTAAACAAATAATGCTCAACATCTTCAACACCATCGCCACATAATATACAGTTGGGATTATCCCTCAGATGATTAAGATAGAGATCAGCGTTTAAATTGCTGCAATTGTTTCTCAAACAACGCGGATGTAGAACTGTATCTATCACCCAATATGTAGTATTGGGATCACCCAATATGTAGTATTGGGGTTACTATCGGTGGTTTAAAGTAATTTTTAAGACAATTTTTAAAACACGAAAGTGATGGTGCTTCGCGAATGTTAATACCAAGTTCGTTCCAACGTTTTAGAGATGACGGTAAGACAGATCTCGAAAACAATTCTGTTCTTCTAAGTAAAATAACGAAGTTGGAACTGTTTCTCAAGTTATAAGGATTCGATTCTGAAATAGTTGTGATTAAATAAGTATGCAAATAAGCCTAGTATGCGCTGTCAAAAAATCGCGTTAATAAAAATATTAAACTCGTTAGCAAAAATTATTTATTATTAGCTCGACAAGAGCCTCGCATAATGCCAACTTGTTTAATAAATTTAATAATGAATAAGTACTCATGTAAGATCCTCTATATATGCAAGCAGATTTAAGAATATATGTGTTAATACATCTTTTAAAATCAGTATAAGGTAATTTTGCATTAGATATATGTAAACCTAATGCTGTTTTAGCAGCACTGTCAACTCTATAATTACCACGTATTCCTACAGACCCCGTTGCGTTCAAGTACTCCAAAAATGCAAAATGATACTGGATTTTTAAATCAAGAGGCTAATTTAGGTGTTTGATAAAGACTTCAAGACTGTGTTTAAGGACGAAACCAACATAGCCTTAGCATATTTTACGAAAATATCTGTCATAAATATGTATACAAGAGTATTCATCTCAATACAATGCTTTCTTTTAAGTTATTATTTAACGGATTTCACAAAACTTATTTTTTGCAGAAAACAAAACAAAACATAAAAACAAAACATAAATGTTAAGTTAAGTGTGTGTTTTTTCCGGACACGGTCAACAACAGAGGACACAGAGTGCTTCGACCAACAACGACCAACAACAGGTGCATGCAAGGGCCGAGATGGACACATCTTATCTTGGACGAGTGATTTCATCATATTTTAATTTTAAGGATTGTTAAAGGCACTAACAGGCCAAATAACGGCAACAATATACTACAGCAAGGTTTATCCAACCCCTATCCAGGTGTTTGGGTCATACAGTGATGTATGTATATAAAATTATATTGAATATATGTTAACCTTTGCGACAAAGAGACTTGTGTACTAACATAAAATACAATCTTGAATTGACAAAAACAACAGCGGACTGAAAATAACTGCAAATCAAACATGTTACGTTTTTAAATGTACTGAGTATAGAACCTACCTGCAGCATCGTCACCGGCAATAGATCATCTACATATTTGAAGAGAAACGACTCGTACAAACTACTCAGATACAACGACGAACTGAACTATCATGTAGACGTAACATGCTTAAAATGCTTATACCCCTTTACTGTTTAGTAAAAGATACAAGTTATCTGCAGCAGTATCAACATATTTCGAAAAAATACTGCGACGAGTGGAATTACCTGTCAACATTGATAAAACTAAACAAATCTTGGTAGTAGATCAAACATGAACCTTAAGTTTTATAAAAGAATTGAACCTGAGGTATATTATGGGGGTCCCAAAGGGGGGGTTGTGTTCACGTGATCACGTAAAATAAAAACAAGGATCACGTCTTCACGTGAAAATAGCAGAACTTTCACATTTCACGTTAAATGTGGATGAGCAGACGTGAAGCGCTATAGGTTCGAGCTTCTCTAGTACAATGTGTGGGTTGCAACAACAACAAAAAAACAACAAAACAAAACCACACACAATCACACACAAACTTGAGCCGTCAGATGTATTCTGAGGCTTTCAAATTGACAACAGCATTCTGGCATCTCATGTGGTATAAAAGTTATGACAAAAAGAGAACATTTCACATACCTGGGAGGAGGAGGGACACTAAAAGGACTGAAAAGGACTAAAAATTCACGTTTCACGTCACCATATCACGCGATCACGTTTTACCAAGACCAAAATCACGGATCACGCTGATATAATTTTCACGCAATCACGCAAAAATATTGTTTGTTTCACGTGTCACGTTTTTAAAAACACCCCGATCACGTTTTCACGCAAAACCCCTTTGGGACCCTCTATTATAGCTATAGGTATATTTCTAGCATGCAATGTTTTCTTTGTTAGGAGGAATATGCCAATACGCATTCAACTATTTGTTTATGGTGAAACCAATTCTCCTACATGGGTGTGAAGTATGGGGATTTGGAAACCTTGTTATTATTGAAGGGTACATTTTTTATAACAAGTTTACAATACATCTACAGTGATATCTGGGACGAAAATGACATATAGAGCTCTGGTGATATATACACCTTTTTTCATGATTTATGGTAAACTGGGAATCAAATAGATCGTTTTGGATATTCAGTCCAGATTAAGTAAACACATTGTCAGTATGTTTACTTATACATACAACGTTACATGGGTTACACGAAAGAGGCAAACTCTCAAATTGAAAAAAATCGAACCACTTAACGAAACAGATATAGCAAATATTGTTCCCATATAAACTGAATTGAACTGGGTTTTATAGTCGCTCAAACAGCTAAGGTCATATGGCAACTTTCCACCTTCCATTGGTGTAGGAATACCTCGGGTGCCCCTCCGGGCAATTTACGTGCACGGGCGGGCACCTGGATAGAACCACCAACGTTCCGCACATAACATAAGGCTGCCAACAATTTGAACATCTCACGATGCTCATTGGATGTGAGATTTGGTTGAACTACTAGTATAAAGGGAAATAATTCATGTTTTTGTCAGAGGTGAGTGGACAGTAACCATTATTCAGTATTCATGAGCGAATATTGCAGTTCTTGCTACAACTCTTTATATTTGGGATATATTTCAATGTTGTATTAAGTACTATTTCTTTTAACGGGGTAAATCGTTATTCACATAATTTTGTGTATTCCTGAACGGTATCTTTCCGTCCGCCCAGCCCGACCCCACCCCCACGTAGACACATGCCATGATACCCCACCCAGATACAGTGAGCTCAGAGCTCAGCTTTATGGTGCTATCACACCGGAATACCATGCCGTAGACACATGTCATGATACCCCACCCAGATACAATGAGCTCAATGCTCAGATTTATGGTGCTATCACACCGGAATACCATGCCGTAGACACATGTCATGATACCCAACCCAGATAGAGTGAGTGGTGCTATCACACCGGACTACCATGCCGTAGACACATGTCATGATACCCCACCCAGATACAGTGTGCTCAATGCTCAGATTTATGGTGCTATCACACCGGAATACCATGCCGTAGACACATGTCATGATACCCCACCCAGATACAATGAGTGGTGCTGTCACACCGGAATACCATGCCGTAGACACATGTCATGATACCCCACCCAGATACAGTGAGTGGTGCTATCACACCGGAATACCATGCCGTAGACACATGTCATGATACCCAACCCAGATAGAGTGAGTGGTGCTATCACACCGGAATACCATGCCGTAGACACATGTCATGATACCCCACCCAGATACAGTGTGCTCAATGCTCAGATTTATGGTGCTATCACACCGGAATACCATGCCGTAGACACATGTCATGATACCCCACCCAGATACAATGAGTGGTGCTGTCACACCGGAATACCATGCCGTAGACACATGCCATGATACCCAACCCAGATACAGTGAATGGTGCTATCACACCGGAATACCATGCCGTAGACACATGTCATGATACCCCACCCAGATACAGTGAATGGTGCTGTCACACCGGAATACCACGCCGTAGACAAATGTCATGATACCCCACCCAGATACAGTGAGTGGTGCTGTCACACCCGAATACCACACCGTAGACACATGTCATGATACCCCACCCAGATACAGTGAGTGGTGCTGTCACACCGGAATACCACACCGTAGACACATGCCATGATACCCCACCCATATACAGTGAGTGGTGCTGTCACACCGGAATACCACGCCGTAGACACATGCCATGATACCCCACCCAGATACAGTGAGTGGTACTGTCACACCGGAATACCATGCCGTAGACACATGCCATGATACCCCACTCAGATACAGTGAGTGGTGCTATCACACCGGAATACCAAGCCGTAGACACATGCCATGATACCCCACTCAGATACAGTGAGTGGTGCTATCACACCGGAATACCAAGCCGTATACACATGCCATGATACCCCACCCATATACAGTGAGTGGTGCTGTCACACCGGAATACCACGCCGTAGACACATGTCATGATACCCCACCCAGATACAGTGAGTGGTGCTGTCACACCGGAATACCATGCCGTAGACACATGCCATGATACCCACACCCAGATACAGTGAGTGGTGTGTCACACCTGAATACCATGCCGTAGACACATGCCATGATACCCCACCCAGATACAGTTAGTGGTGCTGTCACACCTGAATATCATCCCGTAGACACATGTCATGATACCCCACTCAGATACAGTGAGCTCAATGCTCAGCTTTATGGTGCTGTCACACCGGAATACCACGCCGTTTACACATGCCATGATACGGTGCTCTCACACCGGAATACCACGCCGTAGACACATGCCATGATACGGTGCTCTCACAACGGAATACCACGCCGTAGACGCATGCCATGATACGGTGCTTTCACACCGGAATACCACGCCGTAGACACATGCCATGATACGGTGCTCTCACACCGAAATACCACGCCGTAGACATATAACATGATACCCCACCCAGATACGGTGAGTAGTGCTGTCACACCGGAATACTACGTCGTAGACACATGTCATGATACCCCTGCAACATGAGAGTCGGGCTATCCTACTTTTCGAGCAATGATGAGGAATCAACCATCAACAAATTATTCCTTCTATTGTATCAACTAAGGCCAATAACTCTAGCATCATTATACACATGTACGCATTACAATGAGCTACCTACCAAGTTTAATATTGATTGGAGAACAGTCTACGGGAGTTATCCACCCAGAAACGAATAATATCTTTTTATTTCGATCAACAAATCACAACAGCTCCGACTAACGTACTTTGACCGGAACCTCGTGAGAATATGCACATCTGCACGTTACATTGATACTACCTACCAAGTTGCATTGATTTGACGAACACTGTTGGAGGAGTTATCCGGTAAATGAAATCCTTACGGAAGGACAATGCCATATCAATTCTTATGTTAAAGGCGAAATACTCCTGCTTACTACCAAACCTTAGTTCTCTAGAAGTTGTCGTTCTTTATACATATCGCTTAAAAAAGGTAACGATATAATTCAAAGCACTTATCTATGGACATCGTCGGATACCCACGTGTGATTCGTTCCGTTACTCTCCACTATCACCCGTGGGACATTACGCCTGATTTCGGTCGTATTCAGTGTAGAGCAATGCAGCCATCTGATTGGTTTACCCAAGTTTTCTTCATCGTAATTGAGATATCCAATGGGATCGCTCGTTCTGTTCTATTCCATTCTACTAAACGACCGAAATCAGGCGTTATGTCCCACGGGTGATAGTGGAGAGTAACGGAACGAATCACACGGGGGTATCCGACAACTGGTGTAATAACCAATGGAGTACTAGCGCTTTAACCGATATACTTCTAGCGTAATAACCAATGGAGTACTAGTGCTTTAACCGATATACTTCTAGCGTAATAACCAATGGAGTACTTGTGCTTTAACCGATATACTTCTAGCGTAATAACCAATGGAGTACTAGTGCTTTAACCGATATACTTCTAGCGTACCAACCAATGGACTACTAGCGTACCAACCAATGGACTACTAGCGTACTAACCATTGGATTACCAGTGTACTAACCAGTGGATTTATAGAGTACCAACCAATGGACTACCAGCATAATAACCAATGGACCACCAGCATACTAACCAATGTACCACCAGCGTACTAACCACTAACCAATGAACTACTAGCATACGAATCAATGGACTACCAGCGTACTAACATATGGACCACCTGCGTACTATCCAATGGACTATTAGAGTACCAATCAATGGACTACTAGCGTACTAACCAATTAACCATCAGCGTAATAACCAATGGGCTACCAGCGTACTAACCAATGGACTACCAGCGTACCAACTAATGGACTACTAGCGTACTAACCAATGGACTACCAGCGAAATAACTAATTGACTACCAGCGTACTAACCAAAGAACTACCAGCGTACTAACCAACGAACTACCAGCGTACTAACCAATGAACTACCAACGTTCTAATAAATGGACTAATAGCGTACTAACCATTGTACTACGATCGTTCTGACCAATGGACTACTAGCGTACTACCGAATGATGGACTAACAGCGAAATAACCAATGGACTACCAGTGTACTAACCAATGGACTACTAGCGTACTAACCATTGGACTACGAGCGTACTACCCACTGGACTACCAGCATAATAACCAATGGACTACCCGTGTTCTAACCAATGGAATACTAGCGTACTACCAAATGGACTTCATCTTTCTAACCAATGGCCTACAGCGTACTAACCAATGGACTACCAGCATTCTAACCAATGGACTACCAGCATACTAACCAATGGACTACAATGGACTACCATCGTACTTACCGATGGACTATCAGCGAACTAAACGATGGACTAACCAATGAACTAACAGCATACTAACCAATGGACTACCATCGTACTAACCGATGGACTACCAGCGAACTAACCGATGTATTAACCAAAGAACTACCAGCGTACTAACCAATGAACTAACAGCGTACTAACCAATGGACTACCAGCGTACTAACCACTGGACTACTAGCATACTTACCATTGGACTACGAGCGTACTAACCAATGAACTACCAGCATACTAACCAATGTTCTACTCGTGTTTTAACCAACTAGCGTACTACCGAATGGAGTACAGCTTTCTAACCAATGGACTACAGCGTACTAACCAATGGACTACAAGCGTTCTAACCAATGGAATTCCAGCATACTAACCAATGGACTACCAGAGTACTAACCAATGGACTACCAGCGTACTAACCAATGGACACTAAGCAATGGACTACTCACACGCTTACCAATGAATTACTAACACAGTAACCAACTGGACACGGTTCTTGTTAAAAACTAAAGTGTTTTGTCTACTCACGATGGCTTCGTTTTCTTGTCGACATATCTGGCTGTCTTACCTTCCAAGAGGTATGCCATTCTCCTAGTCAAAAACATAGTACGATAGAGCAATATGGTCTGTAACTGCACTTTTATTCATGATGGTTTCAGATAATTTTCGACATGATTTAGTGAAATTTGTAGTGTTACTTTCCGATTCCTGATGTACTCACTCAATCTTCTGCCAAATGTGCGACCGGGAACATTCAACTATGGCAAGATATCTTCTTTTACCGCTTTGTCTTTGGGATGGACCAGACCTCTACGAAGGGAACTGTGAGGTGTCATGACCACTGACACCTTATCACTGTGCTATTTATTTTGAGAGGTTCTCATCACATAATGTATTACAACTTCTCCGTTTGATTTAATCTCCGTCTTTATTATCCTTTCCCGTATTCTTCTTTGTTGATGTTTTTCTCGTAGCTATCAATTTAACTTCAATACGGTAGCGTCTGATGCTTGTCCTAAAACTTGCCATAACCTTAATGGTTTGTTCTCTTGTTGCTCTGGCTTCTGCCAAGTCATTGAGTACTTGCTTTGTGTGTTTTTTATGCTTTTTTATATTCATATATATATGATCATTTGTGTGTTATACTTATATTGCCTATTAATGCTGCATTGTTTGTTAGAGAATATAACCTGGAGCGGATATCTTTATTTACACTGTCCCGTTTTACTGGGATGACAGTAAGGTAACAGTGAGGTTTGGTGCACCCTAGAACCTGGTTTAAAACCTAGCGGCCCGTTTTTGCCACTGACCGTTCCAAGACGGTAGCCCTATTGTCAACTCTTTTATGTTTGTGTTGTCGTGTCTTGCCTTTCAGTCATCGCTAAAATTGTTTGTTTCTATGCATGCTTTTGGTTGACTGTGGTCCTTGAATGCTGAATTTCCTGTTCGAATTTTATATCTACTTTTTCAATATAATAACTATAAATGTAGCCATTTACTATGCCGTAAAAGATAATTCGATCATCTGGTACTTTTTGATATTAGCCCTCCCAAAATACATGTTCATACGTTTTCTTTCATTTCGAAGACTTTGGAAGGACTTATCTCAAAAGTACTGGTTGACACTTTCTTGCTTTTTATACGTCAACACTCTCTTACGAGATACTGTGGAGGTCATCTATGGCATACCATGCTGGACAGACCTCGGTCTGATTCAGAGTTTGCCCAGAAACTATGTTTGCTGTCATTTTATTCCATTTTATCACATAACATGCGGTGTGGGAGTGTAATAACACCATTCAATATTTTCGATATTCCACTAGTGGTATAACATAACGTTAATGACGTCATGGACGTGACGTTAATGTACGTTTTCTGAGCCTCGCATTATATCATTTCGCCAACTGGTTTAATAAGAGAAGAGCCGAGCATTATATAACTTTTGCTAACGAGTTTAATAAATTCAATAATGAATGAGAACTCATGTAAGATCCTCTATGTATTCCATTGGACAACTGCTCATGGCAAAATTAACATTAGTATATACGTATGTTTTGTGTGGTGGTGGGGGGGGGGGGGGGGGGGGGGTGGGGGGGGTGGGTGGGGGGTGTGTGTGGGGGGGGGGGGGGGTGACTATACCGAGTCGTTCATCAAGGCTACTGAAAATATATGAGCATTGAAAATATTTAATATATAAGAGTAAGTCTGGCATCAGGCTTCTTTGTGCCAGATACGCCATTGTTTGTTTGTGGTCCATCTGATGGCCTTGCGTTGGACAATTTCTATTTGTTGGGTATTAAGTTGTGTGTTGGGGCATCAGGCTGTGCTCGCATACTCGAGCTGGGGTCTTACACAAGACACTGTTGATATTTTTTTTTGAAAAACTCACGACGTCTTGTTAGTTTTCCTCTTAATTTACATTTGTTCAAACATTAATTGTTAGAATAGTTCAGAGCAAATTATTTTTGCATATTACTAACTTTTTAGAATATATTTAAAAATTTGGTAAAATAGTGAGGAAAGTTGAAATCTCAATTTAACTATATGCAAGCAGTTTTAAAATCAAAATGACGCCAGATAATTAAATCGAGGAGCGAATTTTAATGTTTGAATAAAACTCAAGATTGCCATGTGTCCTTTAAAGTGACTTAAGAAAGTAATATTTCTGATACTGTCGCTTCCTTAACCGAGTTGCATCTATCAATCGAAAATAGAGCAATAATAAGCAACATTTATGACACGAGGGATGATTGATTTTAGTTTATTTTTATATTCATATATACATGATCATCTTTGTGTTACAATTATATTGCCTATAGATGCTGTTTAGTTTGTTAGGAGATATAAACTAGCGGGTATTTCTTTATTTACACTTTCCCGTTTTATTGGGATGACAATATTGTAATAGTGAGGGTTGGTGCACCCCAACATTTCAAGGCGTAATATCTATAACTAAACAGTTACCCCAGCAAGGCTACCGTTACCATAATCTTCGAAAAACCTTTGCAGAATTATATTATCGTAACCTTGATCTTTTTTTAAAATATGGAAGTAATTTAAGAACTCTTCTGCGACAAGGACTATCACAACCTAACTCCTATGGTGGTGTGATTTACAAACTTCATAAGATTCCTGGTCATAATCACGTTCATACAATCTTTATTAAACTTGTTAAAATGTTTATCGAAAGAGGTTATGACCCTATCATTTTGCAACTCACTGCCTATTTAGTGGTTGACTCATATACAGTTCTCCACTATGTTTTCCTCTTTGATTGTGCGATGACTGGACAGACTGTGGACCCTATGTTGACGTCTACCTGAATCCTTATAGGACGGTAGCGTTTGATGTTTGTCTTTAATCTTAACGGTTTGTGCTCCTGTTGCTCTGACGAAAATATTGTCTGATAGGAAAATGAGTGCTTCACAAATTCTTGGCAAGTCCACATAGTGTAATTGTCTAAACTGCCGTTAGTAAAAACCGCTTTAATATTGTTACGTGCCAAAATTGTAGTTTCTTCTCTGGCGAAAGTTTTGTGAATAAGAGCAATAAGATTGTCTTTGAGAAGGTGATGTAGTAAGGTTGTATATAGTGTAGAGAAGTCATAAGTATATGTACTTGTAGATGATATTCATTGCAAATTTTTAATTGACGTAATGTAGGCGTCAGATAATAATTACATTTTTAGCCGCTTTATCAAAGGTATTATGCAATGCTTGAATTCCCGATTTTAAATTACAAAACGAAAACCTAGGTCTCGGAGGAAGTAAATCGGGGTTAGCATTATAAAAGTTAATACGTGTAACTATAATTTTAAGAACTGACCTTTTCCACGCAGAAAGAGAGTTTGGGTTCGCATGTTCTCTGCGACACCATTTTATGCCCCAATGGATTGGGCAATCTGAGCACGACATGCATTAAAATCAATAATTGAAGGTAATCTATATTTTGGACGTTTATCTACAATATCAAAATTACCAATGATGACATGACCTGCTGGAGCATAGCAAATTGTTGATGTATTACACTCACATTCCGTAGGAGTGTTACTATTTTGTTATAGTTGAAATTAGTAGCTGATGTCATGAAGTATCAAGTCAACTTCGATCTTTGGAGATCGCTGAGCCCGATACTTATATTTAGTGATCGGTGGTACATTTTCAATTTCTTTTGTTTTCTTACTTAATTTTCGATTCGGTGGTTCCACTACTCCGGCCGATAAAAGGCTCTGGGTATTGTTTACCCACTCATAGGATATGTTGTCTGCTTTTTAATTTAGTCTTTTGGCTGTTACTTGTGATACGCAGGCTTCATAACCGCTGCTCCCAACTAAATATTCCTTTTTGTTTATTTCGCTCTTCGGGGCATACAATTTTATTAGATCCTGGGACCATACGCCGCTGGATATAGGGGATGAAATAAAGATACAAATATTGCTATATCCACCGCCATATGCTTGCCATCTTCGGGATGGTTAAAATTCTTTACTGTTGATTTTTATGAATATTGAGTTCTGCTCAACCCGGGGCTAGAGGGCGTGAACGGTAGCTAGCATATTTCACTACCACTCATGAACAGTCTCAATCAAACCGAGACTGCAGTATTTCGTATGTGTCATGTTCGGCCGTTTCCAAAGGTCCATTATCGTACTCTTGCTTACTGATACGAAGCTCCGACATTTGGATATAACATGAGTTGTATAAATAAAGTTTCGTAAGAATGCCCTTCACAGAAACGATGAGGTACGTCATATATATGTGTATATATACATATGTGTATATATACGATGCTGCTGTGCTTTTGTAATCTGTTTGAAAAGTTGGATGATCATTGTATTAGACAAGTCATATAGGATGGTACCTGTATCTAAGGATTTTTGGAATATTGCTTGTACAACAGGAGAAACTAGACTTGAGTATAAGGGAACTGATCTTATCAGGTCTACATACATTGGCGGGGTAAAGGTTTGTTAACTGTTCGAGGACACCATTCAAGGAAATGACACAGTTTAGCATGTTTGGTAATTGAGTATTACTTCTGTTGGTTTATCAGAGTCAGCCAAGGTGCCCTTGTCAATCTCATTTTGTAGTTTATTTTACCAGAATTTTCTTTTTGAGATCGAAGAAACAAAACTAGCCCTTTATTTAGTCTTGAAATTGTTATTTGTTTTCATGCGTATTTTTGGTTGATTGTGGTCTAGGAGTGTTAAAATTTCCTGTTTGACTTTATTTCCTGTTTGACTTTGTTTCGACTTTATTTCCTGTTTGACTTTATTTCCTGTTTGACTTGACTTTATTTCCTGTTTGACTTTATTTCCTGTTTGACTTTATATCTACTTTTATATACTGAACGTCAAGCTTGATCTATCACCCTGTTCTTGTGTAAACAGAAACACCGAAACGGTCATTAAATTACTCCATATTTAATAAATAAAGATTAATCGTAGTGTGGTAGAGGATTGCTGTTGGACCCCAAGACGAAGTTTATATACTGAAAGGAAAAAGAAACGCGACACGGGAATTTCCGCTATATATTGTATATAATGCACACTTAATTCCACATAATATTCCAAAGCAATCCCAAGAAAATGAGTTGCAGTTGGTTAGAGAAAGGACACAACTGTGATGTTGTAGACGTTTTAATCACAGTACACTCTGTATCAAGAAATACATCAATGTTGAAGCACCTCTTTGAAAAATTGAGCCATTACTGTATTTAACGTAAAGTCTTTGCAAAATTTTGCATCCCAAGTTTGCTCACATGCTTGAGCCAAACACATACTCTGTCAATAAGGAAACTTTGAGGGAATACTATTTGCTGTGTTACGTGTTGCTTTAGTCTTTTTTCCCGAAAACAATGTACCATCGATTAACAGCAGTATATTGTACATACAATATATAGCGGAAATTCCCGTGTCGTGTTTCTTTTTCCTTTCAGTATATTTTGTATCTAATCTGGATTGTGACATCTCCTCTAACAATGTTAGCAGTTGGTTGTTTATTCAAGTCCCCAGGAGGGAAATGTGAAATTACAAACAATAATAATTATATAAAATCAAGAACAGCAAAATACAATTTTAACAACATGAGATTATGAACAAATAATTTACAAATATCGTCAACATGAAAAACAATATTTTTTTCCAGAAGCAAGCATGTATGGTAACGCCAGTATTGTCATCCCTATTAATCAAATAAGTGTATATGGTTGAGCTAAGGACTTTTAAAGCTATCGTAAGGTAAATACTGTTTTCTGCGATCTCTAAAAAAGGAACACTTAAATAAATAATGAAATTCATCGACCATATCACTTATTACCATAAAGAAACGCTCATACAAACCAGACTGACACGTTTCTGGGCTAAACTTATATCTTCTAAGGAAGGAAATTTATATAATTGCATATCTAGAGTATTGCACCATGCATATTCTGCTGGTATTTACAAGACGTGTAACACCACCTTTTCTGGCGATTTTTCAAGTGGAACGCTATTTTTCTATATGACACTACTGCATTATCCATACTTGATTAGAAGTTGCAGCAAATCATTAATATGGGACATTTTAACATTGATGTCAATGGGGAAAATAACTGGTTGTTTCGTATCTCTTCTAATGACAAATGGTGCGCCCTCTGTTCAATGCTGTTGTATCATGGAACATTCACTGAAATTGCTTGTATTGGTTTTTCTTAGTTTCTTATATATACAAGGTTGACAGCAGGTATATGCATTAGTTACGTGTACTTAATACACACGTACTGTTTTAATAGCAACACACTGTACAATTGTAAAAAGCATATCTCAAGAAATAAACATTGTACTAGTATACTTTATGTTGTTGTTGTTATTATTATTATGTATACTATACTTTTTTAATATAGTTTTCATCTCATAATATATACGGGGAAGGTGACAAGAGTTAAGTCCCAAATGACTTTATTTCTTCATTTTCACACTTAACATAATATAAATGTTGTTTCTATATTAATTCATATTATCTAACAAAAAGCACTTTTATCTGAAAGGCTTTAAAATCAAAGACATTACATATATTATAATTGTTTCAATATTTATAAGTTCCAAAAGGTAAACATTCATGGTCTTATCAAGTAATATTTCTTCATATATGTTTTTCTTATCTCAATATATAATGAACATTCAATAACAGAGTGATATTCTTCAAAGTGATTTCTTCTAGTTTTGCACCTGGGATACATTTACGTTCATTTATTAGTATGCTGTTCGGCTTATGCCATCTTCCAGCATCTATTTGTAAGTTATTATCTTGATAAGGCATTTCTGTATTTTGGTATATTTAAAACATATACGGTTTCAAAACATAATTATGTACTACCAGTGTGTAGAAATTTGCTCTGCTTGCATTTTACCAAAATTGAATTGAACTGAATTGGGTTTTAATTCGTACCAACACATGAAAGGTTATATGGCGCCTAACAAGCATGAGCACAGGCTAATCCTCCATGTACCTCGAGATAAAATATGGAAAATGGGCCTAGAACCTTCTCAGGAATTGCATATATTTTAATAAAGTTATAACGTAATCTTTGTTTATACTATAAAAACAGTTTCTTTAGACCATAATTATTTCTCTCACAATTTAGTCAAACAATTTAAAAAACAAAAACAAACACAATACGGTGTTGTCCGGTGTTAATCATATGCGTTATAACTCCATGTAGTACACACATCTCATTTGCTTATGGAAACCCGCTTGCGCCTCAATATATACAGTAATGTTCTGTCCAATCATTTAATATCTTGTTTATAACATGAGTGAAGAGTTTTCCCAGCCAATTCAGTAGCGTATTTCAACGATAATGTTCAGGAATGGACTGTCTTTTTTATGTAAAGGAATGATATAACCATCGGACCAAAGTGACATATCCGGAAAATATCCAGAATTACATTTTATTAACCCTTAGCCTGCTAAGGGCGTCTGCAATAGCCTTTGCGTCCATTGTAAACCGAGATCAGCCTGCGAGTAACTCGCAGGCTGATCAGGGTTTACAATGTCCGGCTGCCCATCAGTCATTTCTCCAAAACACCCCTTTGTAACATAATGGAATGGTCTTAATTTAAAGAAAGGACAGTCCATTATACATTCATAGCGGGCAAAGGGTTAAATAATGTATACACGATTGGAATCAGAGTACTCCATGCATGAAAGTCATTTATTAGTTTATCAGGTCTGAACATTATCGAACTGATATTTTGGTTTCCTTATTGTATACGGGCGTCTGTGGCTGAATGGTTAAGAGTCTCTGACTTGAAATCACTTGCCCCTCACCTGTGTGAGTTCGATCCCTCATGTGCCTAGGAATCATTATGTGAGGAAGCTATTCAGATGACTTGCGGAACGTCGGTGGTTCTACGAAGACCCCAAGTGCCCCTCTGGGCAATTTTTATGCATGGGCGGGCACCTGGGGTCTTCATCCACCAATGGAAGCTGGAAAAGTCGCCTTAGCTGTTAGTGAAACTGTAACATCCAGTTCAATCAATTCAATTCTTAGTGTAGTTTTATAATTTGATTTGGAATGCAGGCGGGGTGGGACTTGTACCTCCTGTAGGGAATGACAGATGGCTATTTCTTTGACCAACGCTAACTACAAATATCAACCAATAATTTACAAAACATCAAAAAATCGTCCATTCCAGAGCCTGAGCCCATCTCTGATGTCGGCTTATTCCAAGGCGGTAGCCCTGTTGTTAACCCTTTTGTGTTTGTGATGTCTTATTTGGACTTTTATTCATCTTGCAATTTGTTATTTGTTTCTGTGAGTGTTTGTGGTTGATTTCGTCCTTGAATGCTGCTTTTCCTGTTCGATTTTTGTATCTATATTTATATACTAGTAATTCACCACGTGGACATGTACACCAACATTAAAAATATGACAGATTCATGTCAGTATACGACATGCCATATGTCGAACTTTGCAATCATATTGAAGGAAGGTGTTATAAATACTAAAGTGTGTATTTCGTGTCATAGAAACATTAATACATTAAAAATAACATTAAAAATAAGACAGCTGGGTGCTATACCCAACCACAAAGCTTCAGACTGTCATTAGGAACTTATTTACATATTAAGCTGCGTCGATTAAACGATTAACCCTTTTGCCGCCAAATTTCAAATGTCAATTGTCGTCTGCTAAAATTTGAATTTAAACCTTCCGGTAATGTTTTATATATAAAAAGTGTTTTCGAGAACATTCTTACTGAGTGCGGAACAGTGTCAAACCTGATCATCCTGCACGTGATATGCATGTAGATTTGGGTCTACACTTGTAAAATCAATGTTGTAGGCTGTGGCAGCGAGGTAGAGGTAGAGGCACTACCTATATCTACGCGATTTTTAATGTAAAATATTAAATACTCAATATTACTGCATTTATATGTATACAAAGCTATTTTATGAGTATTCTAAGAAGAAACATGGTTCGTATTCCAGTGCTGTAAATTATTAATTATGATCAAAACAATATCTTGAATAAAGTGCTGCCCAGCCGTTTATTCCTGCCGGAGAACTACGAGTTTTAACGATTTTCTCGGACAGGCACAATGCGATTACAAACTATTCGGCGCAGTTCCAATAGCAAACGAATCGATCGGAACTCTTCGCTAATCAGACGAGGTAGTTCCGATTGTAAACGAATAAGATCGGAAAATCTCCGCAATCGGCTTGTCTAAAACAATAACGAATACAATTTCAAAAATCCGATCTTTTCAATCCTGTTTTTCCCCAGCAAAACGCATATTACATTGGGTGAAATAATTGCCATTTACCTTTTTCATAGTCCTCTTTATAATTAAGTAAAGTTTATATCAATTGGTGGACAAAAAGATATAGGTAGAGCCTCTTTAAAGCGGTTCATGCAGATTGTAAAACACGACTCAGTCACTGTTACTTCCGAGTGTTGCGAGAAAAGCAATGGTTAGTGTTATCGTAATGGCGAGAAAACATCGGAAACAAATACAGTCGACCATATCTGCAATGTCCATCCATGTAAACTCTCGCTCTTCTACATGCACTGATATTTCCCTGGAGAGAGTGTCCATAGTCGCTCTAGATTTCGACATTTGACTGCCATCTTGGCTGCCATTTCGCCTAATCGCATCAAATCCATTTTCCTTTTCAGAAAGGTCTTTCGATATAGGACTTATTCGACTGTTTAAAGGCAACAGCGGGAACCGTGGCCTTGTGTTGCAAGGCGTGGTTTGTTGAGTAATCGGGTTGCTGCCACCGTCTGGTTTGCCACAGCAACTTATGCACGCGAGTCTCGCGAGAACTGATCTTGCGAAGTTTTGAGTTTTGTCCGAGACAGGGATGTCTTTGTCATATTTGTGGTGAAGTCTCAGCACAAAGACAGTGAAGAACACCTCGACGGCACTAATAATGAGGTTGGTAGCAAGGAAAGCTCCTGTAAGTAAAATGATAAATACGCGTGAACTTATGCTATGACAGGCGTTAAATTAAAATATTTTTAGCGGGTTTTAATATTTAACATTGCCACATGGGTTGTCAGAACGGTGAAATTTAGCCCATTGAACACAATGCAAAGTAAGCTACTTTCGGAGATCAGTCACAAGTTCCACAACATTCGTTAGCTTAAACACACTTTAATTTTGTGAATTACACACATTTGGCTCGCAAACTGTCCCATATCTGGAATAAAACACAGATTCAGTTTTTCAACATTTCTCGTCATTCATTCACACTATACGTATTTTGAGATACACATATGCATGCATCGTGCTTGGCGCTTAGAATTATGGGGGTAAAAGTAGTCCGGTCAGGTTTCAGGACGCCAGAAAAAAGGCCAAACTTTCCTCAAATGTGTGTTTTATATTTCTTTGTATTTTTAAAAGGGTCCCCAAAGGTTCGTGAATCCCTAAATGTATTAGGATTATATGCACAAAATTCGAAATGACGTCAGTATGATTATGTCAAAACCACATCTCTACCTACCCTCTGTGCTCATACTCAGTCTCTCCAAAGAAATAGTCCAGACAAACACAGTAAAATACTTCCTATTCATGACAGACAAAGTACTTTAACATCAGGTGAGATTCAACAATGAAATAAAATCTTAAAAACATGCAAACTAGAAACTGTGGATTTTGTTCTTGAAACTATTTCAGCATCCTACGACCCGGAAGTACTTCCTGAATGATCAGAGACCATGGTCGTGTTTGGATTACACCGGAACCTTATCAGATGCGTACATACTTTAACTGTAGTAGACGTGATTCTAAATATATAAAATACAGTTGTTGCAATTATACATTCCATTGATATAAGTACTGTGTGTGTTTGTTAGTTTGATGTGCGTGTAAAATGCAATAAAACTCATTAATTGTATAGAAAACAGACACTTATCTTTTAAAGAGAATACTACCTTGAGCGATTACGACCACGCTTGTAACCTTTATGAAACGATGGTTTAGTGGGGTGATTTGTTCCAATAAATTAGCATTGCCTATTTAAGGAAAAAAATAATGGCCACCGTACTTTTGTTTGGGTAACACCATATAAGGCACATGCTTGCAGAGCATCCTCATGCCTTGTATGGCCTCTTGCGACAGTTTTTGTATGCTGTTAAGGGTATTTCAGGACCTATTTCCAGCGTGGGTTTGCATAGATGACTGCATATTACTGTTAGACATTCATTCGTTTGTTATTTCTGTACTATACACAATACATAATTCTGTAGAGGACCCTTATGTCATGCAATACCTACCCGTATAGAAAAGAGATTTTGGACCCGGAAAAAGCGATTATCTTCTAATAATGACGCGGGAGGTAAGTGTGTAAAGGATTTTAACACAATAAAATCATGCAGCATGAGGTGCATATACGTCAAATGGACAGGCACTTCCTCAAGTGGACAGACACTTCCTCAAGTGGACAGACACTTACCTAATAAAGACGTGTTCTTGGACGTGGAAGGTATGGTTCCCGCTACTATTGTCATCATAACCGTCACGGCCAGGAGCACAGTCAGAGAGTAACTAACTTTCTCGCCGCTTTCCGCCGGAAGTAGAAACACCAGATGACCGAGAAAGGCCAACGTTGTAAGCGGAATCAGTAAGCTAAGCACGTAATAGGTTGTCTTTCTTTGCAGTTTAAAAATAAACCTACGATACAATAAAAAAGAGAATATTTCATGGTAAGTTACAGGTCAAAACCGCGCTTTATTAACTCTGTACAAGTTATATCCAGGCATCTTACTAATCTTTATACTCGTCTATGGGGAGCCATCAGGGTCATAACGCTATTAAAATAAGTAACATGTAACGTATTAAAGTAGCTACCCCGCCAACAACATCCACAATTTACAACGTATGTACACCCTAAACCTACTGACGACGAGGTATATATTTGACGAGGTATATATATTTATATATATATAACTTAGATAGTTTGAGAATCATAACTCTGTAGACACAATATAAACGGCTTTAACCAGACAGAACAAAGCACAAACTGGAGCTTTGAATTAATAGTTACCACCTCATAATTCATTATACACGTATACAATCACGGGTATTTTAAGAATCCGTAAATAAAATTATACTTCTAATCGGCACATATTCTTTATTACTGAACACCTGGGTCAAGTTTTAATAAACGGTTTTGTAGTGTAATTTTGCCGTTATCTGGCGGGTTGGTTTCTTTTAGCTTACGCATAACATAGCCCTGAAATTATTTCATTGTTTTATGAAATGACGAAATACATTGGATTGACGTCTGTAGCTATGACGTATTCAGGTTGACATTAAGTTATGTGTAACTTAATTTGGTTACTCTTAACCTATGTTACGTATTACATAAGAACACTTTCACGTGTTAGTAATTTTATTGCATAACAACATACGTATACGCACGAACATATTACCAATATTACTACGTCAGACTCTAAAATATTAGGAATGATGCGGAAAATAAAGTGTTTAATCAATCGTAAAGCTTTAAACCAAATATATCGTTTTTCTACGCTGTCCTGTTAGGGCCATGTTACCATCGCATCTTACCATCGACCATCACATCTTACCAGCGACCATCGCATCTTACCATCGCATCTTACCATCGACCATCGCATCTTACTTTCGCATCTACCATCGACCATCCATCTTACCATCGACCATCGCATCTTACCATCGACCATCGACTTATCAATTCTCATGCTGATCAAGATCTCACGATTACCGCAGAAAAATGTTGTCTGAAGACCTAGGTCGATGGTCGATGGTAAGATGCGATGGTCGATGGTAAGATGCGATGGTCGATGGTCCATCGCATCTTACCATCGACCATCGCATCTTACCATCGATCATCGCATCTTACCATCGACCATCGCATCTTACCATCGTATCTTACCATCGACCATCGCATCTTTTGATGGTAAGATGCGATGGTAAGATGGTCCTAACAGGACACCGTATTTTTGAGACCAGTACTTGAATATGCTTCTGTTATTTGGGACGGCTGCAAGGCACTTTAGAAAAAATCGACATGAAGGCTTTGAAATGTACGCCAGATATGAGAAGCGTAGCTGCGAACCGAGCAGCGATGCTGCGAGTCGGGGATTTGTGTGGGAGCGGGTGTCCCCCTCCCGCCGGTGGGGGTTTGGGGTGGGGAGGGGGGGCTCCCCCAAGATTTTTTTGAAAATTAGGAGGCAAATGATGCGTTCTCAAGCTATATTTCACTTTTATTTTTTCACTTTTGCTGACGAATTGTACGCATTGGCGTACGTGCGTATGCCTGAATACGCGCCTGGAAGCAGTTCGCATCGTCACTGGATTAACGCCATCAACGTCTATTCGTAAGTTATATACCGAAATTGGGTGGTTACCATTAGAATATTTTGCAAATTTATTCCCTGACATAGTTGGCAGAGTTGCTCCTTACGACTTAAGAAATTCAAATGATTACGTATCTATTCATGCAAGAACGCAGCTATTTAGTAATTCGTTCATTCCCTCGTTATTGAATACAATACCTGAACACATACGAAATGAAGACCCCCTTTCTGCTTTTAAAACTCTTATTACAAATCAATACTTTAATCCGCCCAAAATACCTATTTTCTATTTTTCTGGAAGTCGTAGATTGTCTGTATTTCATGCACAGATAGGAAACAAATCCAGTAACCTGAAATATGACATGTTTATAAACAAAATAAAAAAAACGCAACCTGTGAGATGTGTTGGCATGAAAAGGAGGACGCCGAACATTATTTTATGCAATGTCCGTTTTATTTAAATGAACGACTTCGTCTTTTCATGCTTCCAGTCCATTTCACCCGCTTAGCGTTCGTGTATTTTTATTTGAAAAAGATAGTTATACAGATAAAGATAATAGCACTGTTTTTAATCATGTTCAATTATACATTAAAGATACTAAGCGATTTGATAACGACTAGACATTATATATACTATTATGACAACCGCTCGGGGCAGGATCCTACAACCACAGCATCATCATTCATTCCTTCTTGTTTAATCTTTCCTAGAACTTTATTCTATTTACTCCTCCCCCTTTTTTTTTTTTCAGTTCACCGAAAAATATATTTGAATATTTTATGTTAATTATATTGCCATCTTGTTAACTGTTATTACACTATTGTTGAGACGGGCCTTTATTAATGTTGGAAGAACTTGTGACCCAACCCTTTTGCTTGTATATAGAAGAAAAGCAATAAAATATGTTTAAAGTAAGTAGCATTCGCATCGAAGAGCTAATTAAAGAAACTAACCTGCCAAATATTATAATAAAAGTATATTATTCGCGGATTCTTAAAATAACCGTGATTTAATATGCGTAAAATGAATTTCGAGTTTGTAACTCTTAATTCGAAGCTCCAGCTTTGGGATTTGGTCAGGCTGTTTAAAATATTTGCGAACTACCAAGGACGGACAACCTTCGGACGAACTACGGCAGGGCGCCTAGCTATGCAGTTATAGGACTGTCCAGAGTTTCCTCTGTTTATTGAGAATCTCTATAATTCATCCATGTAATTAACTGACCCACAGACCTAATAACAATACTATGTCTGTGACTGACCCTAGAGCAATTAAAATACCCATTTTCGCATAGGCACATTTCAAAAATTAGAAATAAGTTGGTGTAACAAAATGCTATCTGCAAATAGAGATAAGGCAGTGATATATACTTCTAACATTTAATTCTGCATGGACACAGAAGTTTTAGCTCACTAGCTGGCGTGTTAGGTGATTTATTGCCATTTTATTGACGAAGCTGATTATCATGTAACTTGAGCTGAGTCGAAACTACTACATTTTTCGGGACAGTCCTATAACTGTATGATGAGATACACAGAAATCAAACATATGCATTCACTTCCTAAAAAGGATAGCTGCAACACACGCTGATATACTGTATCTCTACATCCTGGAGGCACAATTAACATATACACGCATACATACATACAGTTATAGCTCGTATGAGTGAGATCAAATTTAAGCATTCAACTACACGATATATATATCGTCGTCAGTTGGATTAGAAACGGTGTACATCTCTTCTAATGTATGCTTGTTGACGGCGGGATAGGGACTCAAACATTTAAAACAAAGTCGAAGCAAGATGCTTACTCATTTGTTATCCTTTTGATCGACATTTAGAGTTGCGGTATTCAAGAGGTTTAACTAACTTGAGCTTTGCGCGTGAAAACGTTGATCTAGAATCTGGTTGGTTGTCGCTCTCCACATATGAGGTCACCAACGTCCATTCTGCATTCTCCTCAAAGTTCATGAATTTCACCTCACTTCCATACGAGACAAGCTGAAGGATGTCATTGTCGTAGGTCCAGCTGGAAATCCCTTTAAAGGAGAAAATAGCAGTAGCAGTATCTTATTAACACATAACACATATTAACGCCGTTAACCCGATATCTGATAATTATTTTTCTCTAGCCCGTTTACGGAACTCGACTGAGCGTCCGGGTGTATGTGTGTCAGTTCGTCCGTCCGTTTGTTAATCCGTTCGTGCGATTTTATAAATATATTTTTTTTTGTAGGATTTTCACCAAACTCCACCAGAATTTCATTATATGGATCCAACATCATGTGCATAATTTCGGATTGCTGTGACCTACTTTCGACGAAATATAGGTCACGTCCGGTCTCACCCAAGGCATGCGTATATTGCTTCTTTCTAGAGGATTTTCACCAAACTTCAAAAGAATGTCGCTCATATGCATCTAACGTTATGTGCAAATGTTCGGGTTGCTGTGACCTACTTTTGACGAAATATAGGTCACGTCTGGTCTCCGCTATGCATTGTACATCTAACGTTATGTGCACATTTCCGGGTTGCTGTGACCTACTTTTGACGAAATGTGGGTCACGTCTGGTCTCCGCTACGCATTGTACATCTAACGTTATGTGCAAAATTTCGGGTTGCTGTGACCTACTTTCGACGAAATATGGGTCATGTCCGGTCTCCACTACGACATACATATCTTGCTTCTTTCTCGCAGGATATTCACCAACTTCACCAGATTGTACCTTATATGCAACTAACATCATCTGAACAATTTCGTGTCACTGTGACCTATTTTAGACGAAATATAGGTCACATCCGGTCTCTGCTACGACATGCCTCTCCCACTGTCAATGACATTAATGTCTCTTGGAATTAACATTGGTGTTAGTCAAATAAAAAATCTGGACCTTTATAATAGGGCTCGACATGAAGGCTGTGACCTTCTACATGGCGTGGTGGGAATTTAACCGAGGCATACCCTTTTAGAAGTGTCCGGTGGCATTCACCTCCCTCTCCATCCCGTATTTTGTTTTGATTTTGTTGCATTTCCCGGACACTGTTTACAGTTTTAAGCATGACATATAATTAAAGATTGATAATGTATCGATAGTGAAGTTGTTTTATGTAAACTATGTGCATTCCCCAAATTTAGCAACTGCCTCGATGGCCTCAGCGTAGCTACGGGCCTGATGGCGGCATTTAAGAACGTTGACACCAAATCAGTGGGCCCGGATGTCGAAAACTTCTGGAATAACGATATTCATTTAATGAGAGAGTTTCCAAATCTGATATACTATGTAAAAGCGATACTTTCATAACAAGAGGTAGTAAAAACTCTTTATTACATTTCTATGGGTGAAAGATTGGGATTTCTCAGTGAAAAAATATTCATAATCGCTAAATATTAATAACTAACTCAGAACACAAAAATAACTAACTGCGACGTTGCGTTATGACGTCAATAACATGTTGGTGACGTCGACGTCATCCGCCGATAACGCTAAATAAAGCGAATAATTCTGGTTAAAGTCATATATAATCTGATTTAAAATGTAATAAATAGATTATTTATCTGTTGTGATCGATTATATTGAAATCCTTCACTCGATGGTAGGCGTGTGTTAACGCTTGTTCGTGAAAAGAACCACACGTCTACCATCTCGGGAAAGATTTCTCTATAATCGATCCCAGCAGTTAAATAATCTCTATGTATTCGGAGCTATCGACTAAAAAGAAATTAGTCGATTTAAAAATGGTGTACACTTTGTATGGACGAGATTTCAAACACGTGATGAATAATGATTATAACTGCTGTAATAAAAGCGATATTATTAGTTATTAGGATTCTTGACAGGGGGACATGGGCTCACATTCCCTGCCTGGAAATTCAAACTGACGTCATTTCGAATTTTTCAAATTCATCACTGATATTCGGCAGGTGCCCTCCTGATTTTTCAGGACTTCATCCGCGGTGCGGTATTTCGGTGTGGATATAATCCTAATACATTTAGGGATTCACGAACCTTTGGGGACCCTTTTAAAAATATGTAGGAATATAAAACACAAATTTGAGGAAAGTTTGGTGCTTTTGTCCGGCGTGTCTAGACTGGGTCCTAAAACCTGGGTTTTGGTCCTAGCTATATATGTGCAAATCACCTCACCGGACTACTTTTTCGCCCATAGTTCAAAGTGCCAAACACGAGAGATGATACTAGTATCGATCGAGGGCGAGAATGCCTGGAAATTATATTCACCCGAGCCGTTAGGCGAGGGGGAATATATATTTCTAGGCAGGGAATGTGAGCCCATGTTCCCTGTCAAGAATCCTAATAACGAATTTGTAATACTTCAAAGTTGTAACCATTTATTTAAGAAAATAAAACAGCCACATACACGATTTCATTTTTATTGCGCCAATTTCCCCGTAACGTGCCTCTGACTAGACGTTGTTTACTTTCGTGACGTCATCGCTCTGACGTCGTTAAATTTGGCGGATTTTTTAATAAAATAAACGTATTTTGTAACTATGTTAATGTTTTATTATCTGTAAAATTGCCAAAAAAGATACACTTACGATTATTTCAGACTTTTACACACAGTGGAAAGCGCAAAAAAGCGATAGGAAGGAAACAATCGGCGGTTTCCAAAACGAATTGGCAACGTTATCGTCGCTATTTTGTTTTTGTGTATTCGAGTAATGGGGTACCCAAGGGGAATTCGTCCCATGTTCACGTCGCGAGACGTAGACATGGGCTCATGGGCTCATGTCTACGGCGCATTGACCAATGAAATCCTGACAATTTTCTTTGCAGTATGACAATGTTGTATATACGTTTGTTTCAGTTTTTTTTTCAGTCCGTGGCACAATTTTAAAGTATGCCAATATGGTGGTATCAAGATAAAACTCGACGGCCATTTTGTATTTACATCAATGAATGACAACACAGTGGTTCATAGTGCATGAACAAAAAAAATACATATTTTCTTAAAGCAGAAACTCGAAATAACTAGTACTTACGCTATAGTGCTGTGTTTTATATATACTGAAAGGAAAGAGAAACGCGACATGGGAAATTGTTATACTGTATATTATACTGCTACTAGTCTATATATTGTTTATACTGTACACTTAATTCAATATCTATTTCAAGGAAATCCCAAGATGTTTTGTAAAAAAAAAGTTGCAGTTAGTTAGAGAAAGGACACAACTGTGATGTTGTAGACGTTTTAATTACAGTACACGTTGTAACAAGAAATTCATAAATGTTGAAGTTCCTGAAAAACTTAGGTTGCAGTTAGTTAGAGAAAGGACACAACTGTGATGTTGTAGACCTTTTAATTACAGTACACGTTGTAACAAAAAATTCATAAATGTTGATGTTCCTCTTTGAAAAATTTAGGCAGTTCCGTACTGTATTTAATATAAAAAGTTTGCAAAAGTTTGCATCCCAAGTTTGCTCACATGCTTGAGCCAAACGCGTACTGTGTCAATAATGAAACTTTGCAGGAATACTCTTAGCTGTGTTACTTGTTGTTTTAGTCTTTTTTTCGAAAGGAAAGATCTTACGTAGCCATGTACCATTCGATTAATAGCAGAATAGTGTACATACAATATATAGCGGAAATTCCCGTGTCGCGTTTCTTTTCCTTTCAGTATATACATTAAATCAACAAGGTTTGAACATGTTTATTATCAAAATAACCCATGAGGATATACATTTTTACAAAATATTTGTCTGACAGTCAAAATATATACAATACTCAAAAATTAAGTCGAATACAAAAATACTATAGGATTTAAATAGCGTATAGATATGTTTGATAACTCCTTTAATTTGTGCGGAGAAGGTTTTAACTGTCCCAGTCATACGCATGCAATATACAGCTTTGAGTTACTGAATTTACTTAAGAGGTAAGTACTACCAACAGACGATATATGAATTCAATCAAATTATTTGCAAACGAACGTTCATTCGTTTATTAATAGATTTTTAAACAAATAAATAGCCAAGGTTCTAATTTCTGTTTGACATATTGAGTTAATTAACACAGTCAGCTTATGCATATTTGGTCTATTGCAATGGTATGTTTTATTGTTTTCTAAACGCCGAGTATACAGGACATTCTATCATAAGATGAAACTCATCTTCTAAGATATTACACAATTTCATTTTGTCTCATTTACTAAAATTCTAGTTGGTTTATTGAAACGTCCTGCTTCTATTTCTAGCCTGTGAGAGCAGGGCCCTATATTTCAATTTTCATCCCAGGTGCGAGGATACGCTCTTCTTATTTTTGATATATTGTTACCCTCATGTATATAATGATATATAACTGTCAAGTTGTTTTTATTAATAGCACATACATAAATAGCTGGGTTGTGTACTATTGGGTTTTATGTCAGACTGTTTTGATTGACAACCAGTGTTTATGTAGTATTCTAGTAATTACGAAATTATTGTTTACATCGTGTGATACATCATATCTCATTCAAGATCACTGGAATATTCTAAAGCGTCTATGACCTTCTATGAGGCATCATAGTACTGTTAAGGTTATTTTAAAATAACTTGTTTATCTTACTGGAATATTCTAAATGTTACTTGACATTCTGTGACATGTATAAATACAGCCTTTTGGAGTTGTTGTTTGGTTTCAGTATTTAGTATTCAAAGTGGAGTATTTGGCTCATTATTTTAATTGAGAATTTACAAAATATTGTGCTCACTATAATAAAGGTGACATTGTATTATTCGGACATTTGGACTATTGTGAATTAATGAACCAGGAAATACTTGAACTGAAATTTAGATTAAAGGGACATTTATCAATATTATTTTGACCTGATTCGTATATCGGATTTTAAAGAAATACTGGATCCACTTTATTTATTTTCTGTAAGTGAATATTTTTCATTGTAGTATTTGAATTTTGTTGATTATATTTTGAAAATACTTGTTGCTGGTTTTTACTTCCTTTCTTGTTACATCTGAGATCATTTAACGCGTAACAATGTAATTACACATATTAAGATAAGGCTGAAACCTGATAACACATATACAGCTATAAATTAGTGCTCTACTTGAATTAGTGTCTCCATTTAAAGGCATATACACAACTTCAGTATCGCATACAGTACCCTGAAATAGTAAATTTAATAGTAAACTGTCATAACTATATTGTAAGTCAGAAAGTGTCGATTCTTACGGATGATAGGAGGTATACAATACTGGTTCTACTTAGGATTAAGAAGGTGGTCTGATTCCGCCATTAAAATCGACTGCCACACATAGCCTAAAATGTGCTAAAAATGACGTTAAAGAAACAAACAAACAAAAAACAAACACACAAAGAAACGAACAACACAAACAAACAAACAAACAAAAATAAATAAATAAATAAATAAACAAACAAACAAACAAACAAACAAACAAAACACAAACAAACACAAACAAACAACAAACAAACAAACAAAACATCAAACAAACAAACAAAATCAAACAAAAACCCAACAAAAACAAACAACAAACAAACAACAACAACAAAAAAAACCCCACAAACAACAAACAAACAAACATAAGTACATATTCATACTTACTAATATAACACAGTTGAACGTCGAATGGATAATATGTTATATCGACGTCGCAGTATACTGCATACACACCGGGTGGTTCCCAGAGCACGCTACCATTGTACGTCACTCTCATTAACAGTTCGTCGTCCTCGATAACAGCTATTTCAGAGACTCTAGAATATAACAGTTTGTAAAAAATAAACGTGCACATTATACTTTAAAACGTAATACGTATTATCCAATCAAATCAGTCCTCTTAAATCACACGAAACATGTAACTAAAGGTAAGCCATTCGCAACATCTCAACTACTTCTTCGAAGCATAAATCAAATGTATCTAGAAGGTCGCCGTATTGGTTATGTAATCCTGACATATTCCCACCAAAACGAACCTGCATTCAAAATCAGTGTTCATTTACGTTTTGCAATGTCATTTAGCCGATTGCTCCATCTACAGTTTATTTACATGAAAGCAGTGATAAAACATTCATCTGTATCGTAAAAAACAAACATGCAACGCAAATCATACATGAATATGAAAACGCGTGGATAACTGTTATATTGTTTATATAGCAGCAGTGCACTATTTTCTGCCCCGTTGCCTTCCGGCCAAATTTGAACATACCAATCCGCCGAAATACGCTTGCGGCATAACCCGAAGAATGACGGATTTGGCCGAGTGTTCACTATTGAAGGTAAGCGACACAATTGTTTGGAGGCGATCTGGAAGCACTATGGGTATCAATTCAAATACGAATACAATCATGATCAACCATCATAATATGTTTCAGTTTCATATTCGGTATGCATATGCACTAAGCTAGGACCCATTATCCGCACGATTTAATTACTGTTAATGAAATAATCTAGACTACTTGGCTATTTTTGTTGTATACATCAGTCATAGTAATTCATATGATGCTTAAATTCTTGGTTTTTCATAGAAATAGCATTTATTTGAATTACACGCTTTGGTCGTTACCCTTTTCAGCACAGTTAGTGTAATAGTCGCATGCACAACTTTCAGCACTATAGTCCCCATTTAAAGTAATTGTCAGCTGTGATTTAGCAACAATATGCAGCCGAGTCGTCGAGTTTTCCACACCAAACATTTTCATTAACAATATTAATTAACCCCGCAAGTCGCATGTGGCTTCATTTAATGCACGTGCTTATTTCATATGAAAGTAAAGCACACTATGAGGGTTTTCATGTGTATTTGGATTTTAACCAATCACTCTTCTAGGTCGCCTCCAGTCCCTTTAAAGGAACTAACCCGCCTAATTATGGCAAAATTACACTACAAAACCTTTAACAAAACTCTATCCAGGTTTTCAGGTCATATAATAATGTATATGTGCCGATTAAAAGTATAGGTTTATTCACGAGTTCTTTACAATCCCCGTGATTGAATAACTCATAATTCGACGCTCCAGTTTTCGGGTTTGGTCTGGCCGGTTAAAGCTGTTTATATTGTCTCTTTAGAGTTTGGATTGTCAAAATATGTAAGTTATATATACGCCTCGTTGTCAGAAGGTTTAGAAACGGTGTAAATATGTTGTAAACTTTGACTGTTGTTGTCGGGATAGGGACTTTAAATTGATCGTACTCACGAGTTATCGACGACAATTTCCGGTCTCCAAGCCTCTGTTTGGGTCAAAAACAAATATGGTATATTTCCATTGCTGCCCAGTTCCCATACAAACCTCTCATCTTCCCATGACTGGAATGGAAGGTGTATGTGTTTTTCTGAATTTTAGATGAAAGCCATGCAACTTCTCTGGATATTGGTTGTGCAATGTGTAATACGATTAGATAAAGTCCATAAACATTAAAAGCAAAATAAAAATAATTGCGTTTTATTCATAACGCTTAGCTATCCGGAATGTATATTTTAAAGGAACAAAACCGACAAAAATAACGGCAAAATTACACTACAGAATCGTTCATCCAAATACTATCCAGGTGTTCAGG
>JAWPHD010016705.1:0-48432 GCA_037043455.1 Cyrtodaria siliqua
TGCAAAAAGACTTAATAATAGCGGATACTATTGCAGTTATCGAGGATATTGAGGAGGACATAAGTGAGGACACTAGTTCTCTGTATTTTCCCACTAGTATAGGTAACGAAACAGCAGCCTATGCAGACACATCCGACACAATTAGTCTAGTACAGGAATGTGAGACAGGTAGATTTACTTTTAGAAATTAGTGATGTCTTGCCCAATAAAAAACGGGCAGTCGGATAGAATGCAACATCGGGCGAACCAAGCAAGAATAAGGGCTATCCCATTCCAATTCACTCCCGATCAATTGATGATGCGGATGCGAAGGAAATATTAAAATTGGGTTTTATCGAACTGTTAAGTGCCTCTTACAAATGTTGTCGTGAAGGATACAAAATTGAAGCACAAATCTGACAAAGTTAATGCCATTCAGGAAGCACCAAGTCCCCGAGACCGAACACAAGTTAGGTAATTTTTGTGGGGGTGGGGATTTTATTTAAAGTTCGTCCCTAACGTTTCTGCTATTCCAGCACCTTTATTGGGCTTGATGAAGAAAGGTCAACCCAATATGATTACTTCGGGTCTGGTGGAAGGGGGAGCCAGGAGGAAGCTTTAATCTCTTTAAAAGAGAACCAGGTTATTTACCTGAACGTGATTAGGAGTTTATCATCAGAACGTATGCCTTCGATATAGGTGTGAGTTTATTTTGTTTTTTTTCACAAGAGCAAGATGAGTGTAGTACCGTGGCTTATACAAGCCGGACATTACTAAACCGGGAACGAAACTACTCTGTAATCGAAAATGAATGTCTATCAGTGTTATTGGGTGTCAGTAAATTCCACCGATATGTTTGATAAGGAATTTGTTTTAGAGACCGACCACCAACCATTAGCCTATATGAATAAAGCAAAGGTAGCAAATAGTAGGTTAATGGGGGAATTTGACTATCAGCTTTACCGGATGAATGAATGAATGGTGTTTACGGCACGTCGACACATAAATAGGACATACTGTGCGCAAAAACTGACGAAAGATGAAGAAATGAAGGATTAATTAAAAATTAATATAAATATATAAAGATAAAACTATTTACAAATAAGGGATGACATGGTAGAAATATAAACTATATATGTATATTAACAAATGCCCGAAAACGGGTATATAAAGAAGTAAATATATACAAGAACATATTATAATGATTTATATAGTCTGACTTCCTTCAGGAAATCTAAAACAATACTAAAATCTATAGTATACAATAACTCGGTCATAGTATTAACATTCTAGTACCTTTGACGCATAGGATCAAAGTCTACACATTCCAACAAGACGTGTTTGACCGTTAACGGTTTTAAAGCAGAGTATACATTCTGGTAATTGCTCACCTTGTAATAAATATGAATGATTATAACGTGTTTGCCCTATCCTGCACCGGGCTAGAACAACTTCCTCTCGACGAATGGGTATACTAGAAGAACGCCATTCTCCGAGTAACGGTTTAATTGAATGGAGTTAACTGACAAATTCCAAGCGGCTTGCCAAGAGTTACGAATATGTGTATACAACTTTTAAAATCAGTATAAGGTAATTTGACATTAGATATATGTAACCCTAATGCTGCTTTAGAGAGCAATCTACACCAGGATTGATGCATTTAACTATACTGTTAATTTTTATATTAAACAGGGTGACAGAGGGTATGCTGCCCTGTGGCACACCCATCTCTTGTTCATGAATGTCAGAGAGGGTTGAACCCATTCGGACAAGAAACTGTCTAACCTGTAAGAAATTCTCTATAAAAATTGGTAACCGGCCTCTAAGACCAAGGTCATAAAGATCATTCATGATACCGTACTTCCATGCAGTATCATAAGCTTTCTCCAAGTCAAAAAATACAGCAACTAGATGTTCTTTCTTTACGAAAGCTTCCCTAATAAATGATTCAAATCGAATGATATTGTCTGTTGTGCCTCGTTGGTGCCGGAATTCACTTTGATACTTTGTTATCAGCTTTATCGGATGAGAATTAAACTATCCGTGGAAAAGACAATATTGAGGTATACTATTTAAGTCGCCGCACTTAATGGCAGTGAATAGAACAATAACAGAGTATTGTTGAGATCTTAATGTTGCTTGTAATGTAATTGTGTCTTGATGTGTTTGATTAATTAATCATTGTTGAGTTTTACAATTTTAGTACTTTCTTGAAGTGGGAGATGTTCTCACAACATAATATTGTGTACGGTGTTTTATCTGTTGAGATCACTTTTTGTACATTGTACCTTGTTGAACCATGTTGAAGCCATGCTGTTCCTACTAATAATTTCGATTTATTTTATTGGGATGAAGGGTAAATTAATTTTATCTGCGCGTTAATGCCATCTTCGGGATGGTTAAAAGTATGTACTATTGATTGTATGAATATTGAGTTCTGCTCAATCCGGGGCTAGAGGGCGTGAGCGGTAGCTAAAATAGTTCACTAACGTTCATGAACAATCAAACCGAGACTGCAATATTTCCTATGTGTCGTGTTCGGCCGTTTCCAAAGGTCCACTCTCATACTCTTGTATTGTATGTAAATATATAGTTCCTTTTATGTTTCAACTTTTTAAGTCGGCAGAATTGTTTAAGCGTATTTTTTGCGTATTCTTGCACCGTGGCCATAAAGAGTGTAGAAAGAGCATACTATCTATTTTGAACAGGAATATTTCTTATCGATTGTGGTTGAAAATTCACAGCACTTATTTTGCCTGGTAGCTTGGCCGGAAATGAACGACTGTGAAGTGAGCGAATTGTATTTAGTGTATTTTATGTGACCAAATAGAATTTATGTTCAAACAGATATGTTTGTACGAAGGGACTCATTACTTTTGAGATAAATAGTTCTATAAACTGAGAACACTACTTAAACGGCGGCCCATACATATTGTGATGCGACATGCAATGACCACTTACCCCAATGCCAAAATACTTGTTTCCGAGGCAGGCGGAGAAGCACTGACCAGGGTCGGATGGCACGGTATAAACAGGTGATGGCAGCTGCAGCAAATCACCAATCTGTACACATCCTATACACAAATATGAAAAGATGAAAATAATTCAGATGTTCGTTGCGCCATTCACTACCCGATTATATATGAATCAGTCTAACTGAACCGAGTAGTAAAGACATGTTACGTAGCATGTCCAATGTTGTGGATATTTTAAACGTTGTATTTCTAAAGGTATGAAGTTAAGAAAATCACTTCTCAAAATCGCTTTTTTTAGTCTTTGTAACTTTCTATTACACATTTCAATTGTATTGATAAGAGAAGCGTATTTTTCTACCAAGTATTACGTTTTGTTTAAATATATAACAAACAAAACTGGTTTACAAACTTCAATCAGGGAGGGGCTACACATTTCGAAAAACAGGAATGTATTACTAAATGTTCAAATTAAAATACTATATAAATCATCAAGGTTGTTACGTGTCTCTTTACATTATTACAGGGTATATCTTCTCTCCTCAAACTACTTATTTTAGCAATTTTTATATTTTCCAAATTAACACTTACCAATGTATTGAAATACCTGGAACACCATGGCATAACCTAGCCATGCTGCGTCACCTACTGCCAGGTTGTTGCTAATGTCAGCAGTGTCAACTGTAATACCATCCGCTGTGTATATTAGATCTGGTGTGGCCAATGTGCAGTTCCTGTTTGCGTTTACCCACGAAATACCTCCAGGAAAGTATTCACCATAATATTCAGCTTCCACTGTAACACGAATACACGATGAACGTATATGTGTTTATTACATATGTAAGATACGGTTGTACTGAAGTCTTCCAGATATTTAGGACGCTTAGAACCGGATGTACACTGTTACATAACGCTACATAATAACCGACTTTACAAAAAAAAAGAGTATGAAAAGAGAAATTTGTAAATCGCCGAACACTATAAATATAAAATAATATTGCAATCTTGGTTTGATTGAAGACTGTTCATGAACGGTAGTGAAACAATGCTAGCTACCGCTCACACCCTCTATCCCCGGGTTGAGCAGAACTCAATATTTAAAATGTCAATAGTACAAAACTTGAGCCTCCCCGAAGATGGTATGCATATGACGGTGAACATGGTACCTTCAATGTGATATTTTTATACCATTACACGGCCGGCTTTGCCCTAAACGAGAAATAAACAAAATGGAATTGAGTTGGCAGCAGAGGTCATAAAGCCTGCTTAGCAAAAGTAAAATTCAAACGACGAAATTAAAAAGCAGACATGTCCTAAGGGTGATTAAACAATAGTCAGAGCATTTAAAGGCTGGAGTACTGGAACCACCAAATTTCGATGACATTGTATGTTACTCTGGTATGACACCGAAAAACGTATGACACAGAAAAATGGAACTGCCTCCTCCATTTTTCTAAATCCTTTTGTTTTTAACTAATTGAAAACAGACGAGACAGTTCTGATTGCACATTGAGCTGAACGGGCAAGATCGAACGAAAATTCGGATTTCACTTGCATTTATTGTGCATGTATTACACCAGTGAATTGTGATAACATGGCACGGCTTTATTACATTCCCACACCGCAAGTTATGTGATTTATATTTCCATCATATAAACATTTAGTATGTATTATATTTTATTTGTTGATATACGGGACATTTTTATTCTTCAGAAGCAACGAAATTTATATTTTCATTGTTGACAACAGTCGAGTACACCGTGCGCTTAGTAAACATTGAACTGTGTAAACTGTGCTAAACTGGTTAATCTCATACTGTTTACTGTACATAACGTAGAGTCGACAAACGACATTTAGTGTTTACCCTACTTTTTCAACCAATCAGTTGTCTCAGATTTTCAAATACTTGCACCATTTATTCATGAAGATTTTACAACAAGCCGTCTTCACGGTGAAGAGCGTGACCTATATAGAGACTATTGATAAAACCTATGGTAAACACTAAGCCGGATAGTCTATGAAGAGAAATATTTACCATTAAGAAACCGCGGTCGGTCGATACGCTCCCTCCCTTTCGGTTCCTTAATCATGGTGAAGATATCCTATACATAATTAATATGATAGAAAAATTCTCTCTTGACACATAATACAGTATTATAAATAGCCAGAGACAGCGTTTACCCGGTTTACGAAAATGTATTTCTATTATCTTCTCTTATAATTAAAGATTTCCGTAGCATTACCCAACTTCAGTATTTATTAATTATATTAAATGACCCGTCTGTATCACCCTAAGGTTATGCTAACTTACTTCTTTTGACTGTTTGATCTATCAGAAAGTTTACTAAACTCAGCCCATCCAAATAGGTTCCGTTGATTATTGGGTGAAACATAATAAAATACCAGGTTGCAGACAACGTTTAAGAAACGCATATTTGGTATGACCAGCACTTCTTTATACATTAGTTTTCTTTAAATGGATTTAAGCATTCATGTATTAAAATAACTCCTTTTAAAACGCTCCGATACTACGATAGAGTTGACGTATCAAGTACTAAGCAAACGGGAACATACTTAATAGTATCAGTAATATTCAGGACTTTGAAAAGAAGAATTGCATTATATTAGGTAGATTGGTGATGTTTTAAAAAAACAATTGATCAAGTTAATATGCGGGTAAACGTTTAGCATGTTGTTACAAATTAAAAATTCTGATAGTATGATTAAAAATAAACGTTTTATCACATAACTATCAGAGTGGGAGTATAATCATAATACTCTAGTGTAAGAAATATGAAGCTGAAGGCTGAATAATAGCTCGGTATTTTCATTACAATTGGAATTGACTCCGGATTACTGAACTCGACTAGGCAGTTGCTTTGTTCGGTGTCGTACGAATGAAACCAAACGAAACAGATATATATAGGCAGTTACATTAATAAATGTTGGTAATGTGGCGTTTAAGAATTAGGATACATTCATGTCAATTTGCATTTATGAAACTCTTTAGATAAAATTAATATGATGCTTGGCACAGCTTTGCGTTAGATAAGTGTATCCAACTTGATTAATATTAAAATGCTATATTAAAAATAATAATATCTTTATTTTAAGAGGATAACATATTAAACAGGCACTCATGTAAGATCCTATATGCATTTTAATTTATATATAGGGAATATTATGTCAGTTTATTAGGCGAGGCTTAGAAAACGAAAAATGGCGAGGCTCTTCCGAGCCATTCTTCGTTTTCGTGCCGAGCCTAATAAACTTGATAGTAAAAGGCACTGACATAATATTCTATTTATCATGTAGATTATCCATTGTTTCTGTATGAATTACTATTATTACCTATTTCTCAGAATGATACGCTTATCGAGGACGTCGCCATGTTGTTGTTTTTTGTTTGTTTTATGACGTCAGGCAACGTTACGTACAATAAACGCCGAGGGATTCCGAATTGATTTGCTTTAATGGTCAGTGCCTATTAAAGCAAAATTTAATATGTCACCCCTTTATTAGGCAGAAAAGTGCATATCTGCATGATAAATATATTTCACATGAAATTAAAATGTATAAATAAAACCATAAGATTGTGAATACAATTAAAATAGCATTGTTTTAGATTTTCTGTTGCAATATCAGATTATTTTTTTTTACGATGGACATAAATATAAACATTTCTCAAATATTATCCTCAGCATATCCAAAACATTACAAATAAGACTCGAATATGGTTATAATATAGGTTCTTACCTGAAATAGAATAAAATCCTAAGCATATACCCTAAAATTAGGCAAAAAACCGAAGACGAATACGATTTGCTTGAATAGAATGCTATTATAATGTGGCATGCTGTAAATATTTTCAGACCATTCTTACATCCTTCTGTATTCACGCGATATTGGCTGTAAGAGAAGGGTCTACATCAAAGAAAATGTGAAGCATTGACTTGCTGTTTTGTCCACTTAACTGGCGAACTGTATTATTAATTAAATTCCAAATTCCAAATTCTGATATAAATTAAATGCAAGTTACCTCTTTGAAAATGGTTGCACACAATTAATCGCAACAGCCTATCTCAGTTATGCATGCTTAAACCCGAAGTAATTGGTTAACATATGTAAAAACAAAAAAGAGAAAGAAACAAGAAATGTCACTGTATGCCCCCGAAGTGGTTTTGCCATCTGACCTCTAAGTGTGACCTAGACCTTGGAGCCACGGACCTGAGTTTTGCACGTGACACATCGTCTTGTTGTGGTGAGCAATTGTACTAAGTTATTAGAAAATCCGTCCATGAACATCAGAGTTATTAACCGGACACGAAAGCACTTATTTTTACCTTTGACCTCTAAGTGTGACGTTAACATTGATCGGACAAGATGGTACGGACGATGGACGGTGCGACTACTATTTGCCGCCCTTCGGGGGCATAAGAATACGTTAAACTTTATTCAATGGAGAACATTTCCAATGGGGCATATATTATTTCATCAATCTAATTTAAAACCTTAACATTGCAAACATACAATTGGGACGACTATAACGTTATAACAACATTTAAAATACGTACCTGTGACCACAAGAACAGGCACCACCAACATTAATACAATCCACATATTTAACATAAGTAATACAGTAGCACATAAGACACACCAACAACCCCCTACATCCTATAAAGCAATTACAAATTGTTTGTGGTTAACGAAACAGCGATTTGACGTGATTACGCGTTCAAATATAAAGTGTTTACACAATTCAAAATACGGAAGTTCGAAATCACTGATAACGATAACTGAATAGATTTAAGGGCATAGACCACAATTGCATTTTGTATAGACTTACTGTTTAATGTTTTCCGACCGATCTGACATGCAAACAAAAAAACAGGCTTACTGTTGCTTAGCCTGCTGCACAGATGCAGCTTAGATACATGTAAACAGAAACTTCCTTTTAGGGGTTGATCTATTTTTAGTGCCATTTCTAAATGTCCGAAGGTCATGACCCTACACTTTGAGGGAATCTCCAAATAAATTTATGAAAATCACCCTCTTTTCTTTTTATTCTGCTATAGCATAGAGCTAAGTCATACAAATGAAAGCTATGTTAAATAATAATCAGAAATAAATAACAAATACAAGTTAATCTGTTTGAATTTCCCACCTAGTCTATCAGCCAATCAAAATAAGGCTTACGTATGCATTAGGCATTGCGTTTCCATATACATTAGGGAGAAAAAAGTCGCGTGCTGATATCAACAATGACAGTTGCAGAGGTCACTGTGTTTCAAATAAACATACAAAATGTTAGTTGTTGGCGAAGTCAGTTCTCAGAATGTAAATGATATGCAAGAAAAATAATCAATAATGGGTATCCGGTTCAGATAGAAAAATGCCAACACTCTGTATAACTGTTTTAATCGGAACCTCTGCAGAGCCTCGGTTCCGATGAAAACAATTATACCTCGTGTTGGAATTTGCGATCTTCACGGGATACCCACGAAAGATTCTTATAATCTCAAAATGAATACATCGTTGCTCACAAATCTAAATAAGGTACAAATTAGTCATACTTGATAATCGATTTTTCCTGCTTATCGTTCTCACATCACACTTAAAATGCTTCGCTACATTTTTTAAGTATACGTGAATAAGCGTTTTGGGCAACTGATAATGAGAAGTACACTATTATCTCAGTAGGTCATTAATTGATTAAAAGATAACATGGTAAACGCGGATAAGTCACGACATGTTATCTCTTATATTACCCGCAAATTAAACATGCCACAAACGGTGAAGGAAGTACACGTATAATAAAACACGATGTATCCATCAATCAGACTTACATACAAATAAAAGTTCAATTGTTTAAATATCTTCCTCCTAACTTCTTTAAAACCGGTGATATTTTCAGCCATGGTATGTAAATAACTGGCATTAAACAACATAACATTCTGAAATTTAGTGTTTTCTAAACTCTGCCAATTAACTTGAAATCCTTATGTGATTTTATTGAATTTGTTTGATGAATTTGCAAAGTTTACTCAACAATTAAGAACATCCATAACAGTAAGGTAACCAACAAATAAGTTTCTGAATTAAGCACAATATTGAGAAGATTCAATATAACATTAAATATATCATTTAATCATAATTGTCAAATGTCCCTTAAACCTTTCACAATAATTCAAAACATCGAGTTTATATATTATCAATGTCTTTTTTAATTAAAATTAATATTGAACTACTGAAAAAACATCCATCTCACAAGGCATTTTTATATATAATGTCATAGAACTTCCTAGAAGTTTCTGCACACGAAGATTCCAAACAAAAACGCGACATATACATGTTATTGATTTAAATTACTTTAAATGAAAAAATGAAAATAATAACAATATACATGATGTTGAGGATAAACTGGCATAGGTCACCTAATGTAAATAAGAAGCAAAAATGTATGAGAAATTTGGAACAAAATAAATACAAAAGATATTGCAGTCTCGGGTTTGATTGAGACTGTTCATGAACGGTTGTGAAAAGTGCTTGCTACAAGTCACGCCCTCTAGTCCTGTGTTGAGCAGAACTCAATATTTAAAATGCCAATAGTACAGAAATTTGAGCCATCCCGAAGATGGTATGCATATGACGGTGGGCATCAACATTGAGATGTTTTCACACCATTCCATTGCCCTAAACGAGAAAACAATGGGCGAAATAAACAAAATATAATTTAGCTTTGAGCAAAGGTTATGAAGCCTACGTATCACAAGTAACAGTCAAAATAATAAATTAAAGAGCAGGCAACATATCCTAAGTGTGCTTAAACAATACACGGAACCTTTAAAGAAGACATGTGACATCGAAAACACAAACGGGTTGACAATAACGATACTGCACTGGAACGGTCAGTGGCAAAACATGCCACTTGGGGTTTTAACCAGGGTCTAGGGTACACCAAACATCATTGTTACCATTATTGTCCTACCAATAAAACTGGACAGTGTAATCTCCGCCAGGCTGTATCCTCCTATAAACTAGGCAGCATTAATAGGAAACATAAATGTAACATCTATATAGATGATTAAGTTGTATTTTTTTTTGTATTTTTTCTTAAAACCTAGTATCAGTCCTCATCCAATTATTTGGAAAACAAAAAGTAATTATTCTGTGTTGTCAGTCTTACATCTTTAATTATGGTGCATACTGCCCATCACATTGCCTAAACACTTACCCACCCACCAAACCAGCCACCCACACTTCCACACACCCACCCACACCACCCACACGTGCTTCCAAATATAAACCACTATTCTTTATTTTTTTCACTTTCGGCGAAGGTTATTTTTATTTTAAAATCAGATCGTCTATCGCTTTTTACAAACAGGTAGTTCTGAGAGATACAGATATTCTAAAAATGCAAGGATTTTATCACAAAGGTTCTTACTATTGGTAAGTGCATAATACCATACAGCTCGAACTCCAAACATAGTATTGAAATGCCATTGAATTTAATGATATTGCGAAATTCCATTCCCATGCGTCTTGAAGTTCATTTAACGAATAGCATAGCCACCCGACTGAGACAGGATTGTAATTTGAAGCAATCCTAGAATGGCAGGTTTTGTGCTAGAGGTGGCATGATATTGTCTTCTATAAACGCATTATTGGCAAATTACGACAGTATACACCCGATTCCGTCGTTCATATTCTCGGAGACAATGACGAAAGACCGTTAAAATTCGATTCATCATTCGAGAAATGTATCTGGATTGATGAGTTTTGTATCTTTCCTCCACAAGAAATATGGTGTAGGTCCAATTGTAGTGTGTCAGTAAATAAGGCCAAACAAAATTATATGTGTGGTTCAGGTAACACTGGCAAAAATGTAGGGTAGGTAGTTTTTGTTTGTTTTTTTTGGTGTTTTTTTCAATAATGAATTCAATTCTGATAATGAATTTAACATGTTAATTACTATACCTTAAGTTCGATTTTATTGCATTATCAACAAAAAAAAATGTTTTTTTTTTTTTTTTTGCATCAATTTTTTTAGGGTCGGCCCTTAAAATAGAGTAGGTCGGGTTACCTGAACCACACATATTTTTTTTGTTTGGCCTAGACGACATTGGAGATGGGAACGTGTGTACAGTTATACACGTTTTTTGTGGCCTAACAACACATTACAGTTTCGTATAGATGAAACGTGTTGAAGGGATATGGGGTACACCTTAACAATAACGGATAATATTACCTTCACAAGAGTCTCAGAGGGGCCTTACAGAAATGATTCTTTCCCAGGTATCATTCATATGCACACATTGTTTTTAGCAAACCTTGAAGAAATCGGATGTATAGCGCAGTCAGCTCTTAAATGAAAGCTTTCATCTTAATTATAGAGTTATTTGGGGAACTCTTCTAATACCAATGTATATTAAATTACTAAATTACAAAGACGAACATGCAAAATTATACAAAGTTATGAATACATTAATCTTGAAACCGCGCGTGTTTCTCAAAATATGTTATCATTCGAAGAAATTGTTTTTCTTCAAAAGGCTATAAGCATGTATAGAATAGCAAATCAAATGTCCCCGCAATATCTAAGCGACTTATTCCATATGAAAGGAAATGAGCAAATTACTTCAATGCAACTGAGATCAATTACAAATAGAAATTTCATAATACCTAAGCCAAATAACGAACTATTCAAAGGGATCTTATCATATTCTGGAACTTTGGTATGGAATAGTATTCCACTCGAAATTAAAAACTCTACATCATTAAATATTCTTTCCAACAAATGCTTGAAATGGGTAAAAAGCGAAAATCGAATTTAAATCTAGCATAGTCTAGTCTGCTTCTATATATTGTTAATTCCATGGGGTAGAAAGCAGTAATAATGTATACACTACACACGTGTCTATGTTTATTTATACATTGTAGTTATATATGTTTTATCTTGATTGATTTTAGACGGCGTTTCATTTTAAAATATCACATGCATTCATATGTATGCCTAGAGCTATATTGATGAATTGCATTGACTTGTTGTATTACAAATATGTTAATAATTGGGCCTCAAGTAAGATTAGCTATGCCAACCGAGTCACCCTCTATAAACAAATTACTGACTTACTTACTTACTTACATACTTATTTACTTACTTACTTACTTACTTACTTATTTACTTACTTATTTAGACTGACTGACTGACTGACTGACTTATTTACTTACTTACTTACTTACTTACTTACTTACTTACTTATTTAGACTGACTGACTGACTGACTGACTGACTGACTTGCTTACTTACTTACACTGACTGACTGACAGACTGACTGACATGCTTGCATGTTTACTTACTTACTTACTTACCTTACTTACTTACTTACTTACTTACTTATTTAGACTGACTGACTGACTGACTGACTGACTGACTGACTGACTGACTAACTGACTGACTTACTTACACTGACTGACTGACAGACTGACTGAAATGCTTGCTTGCTTGTATGTTTACTTACTTACTTACTTACTTATTACGATGACTTGGCGGAACAAGCCAGAACAACAAGAGAATAAACCATTAATGGCAGGACAATCCATGACTGAAGACAAGCATTAAACGGTACCATTCATTTAAGGATTTAGGTTGGACATCAGCATAAGTTTCACAATAAGTCGGGTCGCCGCATAATCAAAGAGGACAGTATAGTGGATAACTATAAATGGGCCAACCACTAAACATGCTGTACGTAGTAAAGTGATAGGTTTATAACCATTTTTGGTAAACTAATAAAGACTGTATGCAAATGATAAATACCAAGGATCGTATGAAGTTTGTAGCTATACAGGTAGAGTTGTTGAGTTGAAGTTCTATATGATAGTACCGCTAAATTAATATGATGATTATTTTCTCTACTCTGTTTGAACCATTCCATTTATGCTATAAATGGGTGTTTTGTTGGATTAATTACTGATGAAAAGCAAAAAGTGTAAATCTATCAGACTTTGTTTACCCTGGTCGCATAGATCAATAACTTCTAATGATAATGGATCAATAATATAAATATTGAGGGTTAATTTTTCTGGTTTGTGAACACTAACGTTTTTCAGAATTACACCTATTTGTGTTCAGAATTACATCCATCTATCATTTCTGCATTATTTTGATATGTTATTCTATGATCGTTATATTCTAGCTCTTTGAATCAAAGGGTCTTAGGTTCGATTCCTGACTTCTGCCCTGCTAGTTGTCCTTACGACTTAGCCAGCTCAGCGCAAATACAATGATGTATACGACCAATGTAAACCAGATCAGCCTTCCAGTTACTAGCTAACCGGAGTTTACACAGTTCTCAGACCATAGGTAATCTTTCAAAATTACCCCGTTATAACATGCATGGATTGAACCAATTTAATAAGAGCAACAGTCAATTATAGAAATATGACAATTGTTTAGCAAAATTATATATAGGGTCCTATAGAAACCACAGCGTCCGAACGCAATGGCATCGTAGGTCCGCACTGTACTGCAAACAAGGACTTGGAACTACAATGAAAGAGACAAAAAACAACAGAAAGGGTGGTGAAGACAGGGTTACCGACTTGGAACGGTCAGTAGGCAATAAGGCCTACTGGTTAGCTTGAATCGATTTTATATGCGCACAATCCTCGCTATTATCCTGTCTTCAGCGACCAAATAGACAAGACAGTGTAAACAAAACTACATAATACAATTAGCAAGGCATTTTGTCTGAATTACTTCAGTCGGTCCAGCTAAAATGGTTACCGACAAATTGCTTAAGTATAGAACTTAGTTGTCGCATACAAGCTGGTCCCAAGATTATACACGTTTGTATCGCGCTCAGCGCAGACATCGGCTTTAACTCATGATTCATAATTCATAGTCTACATGTTTATCTGCACAATGTTATATGGCCTCAAATTTGAATATATTTCTTGAAAGTTATAACATGTCATGTAAGATATTATATTGCTACCAGGAATTAATTTGCGAAGTGAATACGCGTAGTGAAATCAACAACCTCGGGGCCTAGTCTACTTAATATTATGTGTAGATGTAGGGTACGTTAACCCTTAAACTGACATATATCTATATTGACTATGTCTTTTTTATTTTGAATGGTAACTTT
Organism: Cyrtodaria siliqua; assembly: GCA_037043455.1. Classification (NCBI taxonomy): domain Eukaryota; kingdom Metazoa; phylum Mollusca; class Bivalvia; order Adapedonta; family Hiatellidae; genus Cyrtodaria; species Cyrtodaria siliqua. The sequence goes on from JAWPHD010016705.1 coordinate 14,107, forward strand.
GCATTTATCTTACAAATGGATGCGTGGAAATAGTCTATTGCATATAGAAGCTTTAACGTTTCCCCCTCCCCACAGATGATGTGAAGTTTATGACCATAAATATAACTTGATATATATATATATAACGTTATATATCGTGATATGTCACGATATATAATACTATGTTGACATAGTCTATGTTGATATACTACAACATTTCTAGCCAGGACGACTTAATAAAAAGCGACATAAGTTTAGTATATTGTTAGCACACCATCCACACAGCGACTTGATGACATAAAATGTCGCATGACTACATAAATTATTCCTAGATCACTGAAGTTGACTAAAATAGTTCGTCACACATTCTTATCTCTGTACACGATATCGTATGTGACAGAGCTTTTTGTCCGCGCGGCAATTTTTGTCTGCAGCGCTTTTTGCCGGCACACAATCTGAAAAAGTGACGCTTTTGGTTTTTTACAGAAGAAAATTTTGTAATTTGTTCCTTTTACAAGTATATGTAAAACATGTGAACCCTGGGGCGTGGTCAACTTTTACCCCAGGATCGCCATCAGAACAGACTTCGTAGAGGACCATAAGCTTATGGTAAGTGCACAATATTAAACCTTTGGCTCTTGCAGTTTCGGAGAAGAAGAATATTTAAAGATTCTCCTATATAACTTTATATAACTTTATATAAAATTGTGACACCCGAGGCGCGGCCAGATTTGACCCCAGGATCACCAGTTGAGCAAATTTGATAGGGGAACATAAGCTGATGTAACATGCAATATTAGCTCTATGCTTTGTGGTTTGGAAAATATTTTTCAAAAGTTCCCTTATATACGAGGGCTGTTCGGAAAGTTTTGAGACAAATGCTGTAACATTTGAACGGAGTGTATAATTTAATTGAAATTCAGTATAGTAATAGTTTCCCCTCTATCTAATTAACTCTCAAAGTATGACCGACGTCGGTTCTTACAAAGCAAAGTTATGGTTACTATAGTAACCTATACGACACATACCCGGCGCACGCCATTATCTGGTACAAATATATCACAATCAACGCTTTAGTTTTCCAAATTTTCATCATATTTTTTTATGCGAAAACGTCTACCTATAACAATCATTGATACATATCACTTCAGGGAAACTTTCGACGTCATCCAAGTGACGGTTTCACGCGCATCGCAAAATCTGAAGAAAGGTACTTTACTGGGTAATGTAATACAATGGCGTCTGAAATTAAATATGAACAGCGTCTTTTTATTAATTCTGTAAAAGTATTGGGAAAACACCAACAGAGACTAAAATATTACGGAGTTACGGTGGTCTATTAGTTAAGGCATCCGCCTTGTAATCCGGAGGTCGAAGGTTCGAGTCCCGTCAGAGGCGGGCTTGTTACTGAAGAGAGACCGGTGGGCGAGTCGCCAGCTAGTTAAATAACGGTTACCGATTGCCTAACTGCCTGGTGCCTGGCATTACAGAATAGGAATCAGGAAATAATGATGTTCAAGACAAATGTGTCTTATAAGTCAAAATTGACAGGCCCTTTCAATAGGGGTGACACTATAATAAAGAAACACTTTACTTTACTTTTTATTGCTAGATCAGCTAGATAAGTCATTAGGGAAGTCTTCCGTGTCTCGGGCAATCATTTACAGATGGTATAAACGCTTCCAAGATGGGCGCACATCAACAAACGATGACCAAAGGAAGGGCAGGCCCAGCGTAATTGACGAAAGTATGGCGTTAATAAAGGCTGCGCGCTAGATAACGACAGGCGTATCACCGTTAGGGAACTGGCGGAAATGTGTGATGATATTGGAGTTGCAATATACATGAGAAGTGTATATCGTGTGCATGAAGGTACTTTGAGAGAGAGTAGATAGCATTAACTAAATACAAAGGCTGCAGAAATCAAGAACGTCACGATTTGACGTTGTTGGCGACGTCGGACTGCGCCGCTCTCCCCTATATGTATGTTTTTTAATTAACATAATTCACATTTTTTTATATTTCATATTGAAATGTTACAGACGAATACAGAACTTGTGTATCTTTAATCTGGTGTAGTTTTTTTCCCCCCAATCCTTGCCTTTATTTTAAAAAGACTGTATCAAAACTTTCCGAACAGCCCTCGTATGTCTGAAAAACGTGCAAAATCTTCATCTACAAACTTGTAACCCCGGATCACAGCCATTGTTGAACCCGGGGACTTCATTTGAACAAATTTGATTGTCTGTGCGTTTGCGATTATTAATAAAGACAAAGATCATGCTCATACAAACTTCAAACAACATGTCCCACAAACCGCTTATTCATTGTTATTCATTGGTAATGAACAAGCTGTTTCGGAGGAAATGTTGTTTGAAGTTTCCTAAATGCTGGTCTATTTTAGAACCGTTGGCCATCTTGGATCACAAACAGCAACGAATAAACAAATATGAAAGTGCACCATCGAATAACATCTTTCTGTACTTTTTCAGGTATGCTGACAGTATAAATATAATGTAATACCTCGTCAAAAGTTCAATTCTTAAATATTGCAGTTAAAGTAAAACCTTTGAAGTGATTTATTGAAAAGTGTACAGCTACAAAAATGAGATATAGGGTCCTATAGAAACCACAGCATCTGAACGCAATGGCATCGTAGGCCCGCACTATACTGCAAACAAGGACTTATATAATACAATGAAACAGACAAAAAACAGCAAAAAGGGTGGTGAAGTCAGGGTTACCAACTTGGAACGGTCATTAGGCAATAAGGCTTATTGGTTAGCTTGAATCTTATATGCATTTTATATGCGCACAATCCTCCCTATTATCCTGTCTACAAGCCATAAACAAGAGGTCCATGCCTTGTCCCAAAGTGCCCTCATGTTCTCAAGAAACCACAACAACAATTTCTTTATGTCAATCTATGTAAAATGGTTACACTCTATATAACGGCCATATTTGACCCCATTGTCATCATGGGGTAGAAGATTATCCGATTATGATGCATGCACAATATTAAATATTGTCATATCTTGCCTTTTATTCACCTTAAAGTTTGTAGTTTTGTTTCTTGCTGTGCGAGTTCGTGGTTGTCTGTGGTCCTTGAAATCCATATTTCCTTTCAACTTTTATATCTACTTAAACTACATGTAACTTATAAGACCTTTAGCTTTTGTAGTTTCAGAAAATATATTTGTATACTTTCCTATACAACTCAATGTATACTGTATCCCCCGAGACCGGGGCAAATTTGACCACAGGGTCACCATTTGAACAGAACTGGTCGAGAACGATACAATTATGCTACATGAAAAGTATAAGATCTACATCTTTGATATATTCAGAGAAAACTATTTGCAACACTATGATATCTAGGATCACCATTTTAACAAAATTGAAAGAGAACAATAAGCTTATACTTCATGCAAAATATTAGACCTCTCAGTCTTGTCGTTTTAGAGTAGAAGTTTTAATGTTTTGTTTATATGACTCTATGTAAATAATTTTAAACTTATTTATTTTACATCGATTGTAACGAAAGGTCTATGAAATTATTTGAATCACTCTCGATGTCTTCCTGGGTAGAACCAGTACAAAACACTTCAGATAAATGCATCGCCTTCCGTTTAGACATGCGCACATCAAAGCAAAACAAAAATGGAGGTCATCATTACCGTACATCATTGATGCAAAGATTCGACAATATTTTTCTTAAATGTATCGTCTCATTTAGGATCAGAAAAACTTGAATTTCTCGGAAAGAAAACAGTGCCAAAAAGTATTGTCGAATCTTTCCATGATGTCCTCCATTTTTGTTTTGCTTTGATGTGCGCATGTCTAAACGGAAGGCGATGGAGCGATGGTACGATGGAGCAGGGGCGATGCAACATCGCACATCGACTGCGATGGTGCGATGGCACGATGGTACGATGGCGATGGTACGATGGTCCATCGCGTCATCGCCAACGTACCATCGTACCATCGCCATCGTACCATCGCGCATCGACTTTAAACGCGATGATACGATGGTACGATGTTACGATTTTACAAGTCGATGCGCGATGGTACGATAGTAAGATGGCGATGGTACGATGGTACGATGGCGATGACGCGATGGTACCATCGGACCATCGCCATCGTACCATCGCCATCGTACCATCGCGTCATCGTACCATCGCCATCGTACCATCGTACCATCGCGCATTGACTTGTAAAGGTCGAATGCCCAATGGTACGATGGCCCTTAATGGAACACCGTACATGGCTTTTAAGCTTTATGGCTACCTCTAATTGTGTTTGCGAAATACGTTTATGAAGTCACTCAAGCGAATACAATAAGTTTTGCGGTCATTGTAAACCATATCATCTTGTATGTATATCGCATTATGCATCGCGATAGCATTGCCTATTAATGCTGTTTTGTTTGTTAGAGATTATAACCTGGCGGGGATATCTTTATTTACACTTTCCCGTTTATTGGGATGACAAAAGGGAAAGGGTGAGGTTTAGAACATGCTTTAAACCCCGATCGGCCTTGTTTGTAAATGACCGTCCCAATCCGATAACCCTATTGTCAACCCTTTTGATTCTGTGATGTCATATCTTGTCTTTTGTTCATCGTTATAGTTGTTGTTTATTTCCGTGTGTGTTTGTGGTTAATTGTCGTTGTCTTTGAATGCTACCTTTCCTGTTCGATTTTTATATCTACTTATAAAGGTTTGCACAGCTGTTCAATTACTAGTAATTCAGTAATTACACCAAAACGTATAAAACGCATAAATCACATCTTGTAGATTTCTTATCTAAGCCTTTTTTAAGATACCTTTTTGTCCATAACCTTTGATTGAGATTGTTCATGAACAGCAGTGAAAGGGGCTTGATACCGTTCACGCCCTTTAGCAGAACTCAATATTTAAAAAGTTAGTAGTACAGAAATTTGAGTCATCCCGAAGATGGTATGCATATGACGGTAAACATGGAACCTTCAATGAGGTATTTTCACACAATTCCATGGCCAGCGGCGTAAGGTCCCAATTTCTAACAAACCGCGTTGCCCTAAACGAGAAAACAATGGGTGAAATAAACTAACTAGAATTTAGTTGGGAACAGAGATTATGAAGCCTACGTATCGCAGCTACCAGTCAAAAGACTAAATTAAATAGCAGGCAACATATCCTAAGGGCGAGTAAACAATACTCAGAACCTTTAAAGGCTGGCGTAGTGGAAATTCAAGTAAGAAAACGAAAGTATTGAAGAATGTACCACCGATATCTATAAATATCGGGCTCAGCGATCTCCAAAGATCGGTATGAATAACAGTTCTGATTGCAAGCATGGGGTGACGTTTTAACTCACCTACAGCAGACTAATATTGTATGTGTACAAGGTTTGAAATTAAATTATTCTGCAGATCTTCTGATCCTATGGATGGACAATTGAAGAAACAGTATTAATAGATTCGTGACTATTGCGACTGAAATCACAAATTATAATGCTTAAATTGTGGGTACTGGAATGATGTACCACTCCTTTTATTTTAAACCTGTTTAATCAATGTATTACAAATGACTATTTAACAGAATACAATATCATAGGCAGATTTTCTTCCACCGTTTCCTCTGCACGTAAACGTACTCTTCTGGTCATCGTATGCGTAGCTATATGCTTCGGGGCAAGCATTTTTAAATTGTCGTGCATAGTCGAAGTATGGACATGTTTGAGGGGTATTGTGTCCATTGCGACAGCAGAAATCATCCCTGTTGAACGCCAAGCATGCGCTCTTACACGCCACAACACCGCCTGTTCCGTGAACCTGCAACTCAGAGGGGCAATTGGCGTTGAGGTCAGTATTGCATCCAGCTCGGCCACAATAGTATTGACCATGGTTAGCAGTATCGTGGGTCCCGCCTCGTGGGTACATTTGAAGTTTTAGATTGTAACCGTCTACTAAACTAATGTCGTAGAAATCCTGGTTTCCGGCGCCGTCAAATGTTATCTCGGCAAGTGTTGCTACAAATAAAATAGTACATTTTAAGAACAACAAACATTTAAACATTTCTTTGTTACCAGACTGTATATATAACGGGGGTGGATGCGAATGTTGGAAAGTGCAGTTTTGTCAGTAACCGGGGGAAAAGCCTAGTAGATTATGTATTGGTAAAACAAGACTTTATCCATTTTATAACACAATTTGAAGTTTTGGATCCAAATCCGTTAACCGATCATTGCTTGATAAGCTTTGCAATTAAACAGGTTCAAACATAAATGATAGTGTAAACAAGGATGAAATGTATACGAGAATTAATTATACATATAAGCATGATAAGTGGAATCAAGAATATTCAAATCAGTATCAGAGTATTCTCGAATCGGATAATTTCGCCGAAAATATATACACCCTTTCAGGCGATATTGTTAATAATAAGACCAGAGATGGCATAAGTCAAAACTTGCAATCTTTTCAAAACCTTATGGAAAATGAGTGTTTACCACTGTTCAAGAAAAACATTAAACATAGTGACGATAATGTTGAGGGAACCTATAGCGATACTTTTAGTACGCCATGGTATTCAGACTTATGCGAAGACAAGCGAAAATATTTTTACTTTTGTCTTAACAAATATAGAATATGTATATAAAACGAATATTAATAGAGTCAATATGGTCGCAGCGCGTTCGGAATATAAAACTACGCTACGTCGAGCTCGAAATGAGTACGCGCATGCGCAAACGCAAAAACTCGAAAGATCCCGATTTAAAAATGCTAAACTATATTGGCGCATGCTTAAAGAAACGTGTTCTAATTTGAATTCTAAATCATTATCGTCAGCAGATTTTTCAATCTACTTTAAGGCAATAAATAATCCAGATAGTAATTTTTATCAACCTGACGAGGACATTTTAGAATTTAATGATAGATACCTAAACGGGGAATTGCAAATTATATTCGACGAATTGAATGTTGAAATAACACGTGATCTGGTAAATACAGCTATAAAACAACTAAAAAGCGGAAAAAGCGGAAGACCAGATTTTAAAGAAATGAACTGTTCAAATATGGTAATGATAACTTAATTACGTATTTACACAAGCTGTTTAATGTAATTTTGGATGTTGGTTATTTTCCAGAGTGTTGGTCCGATGGACATATTATACCTTTACATAAAACAGGTAGCCTCGATAACGTTGAAAACTATCGAGGAATTACTTTACTCAGTGCGCTGGGTAAACTATTTACACGAATTTTAAACAATAGATTGTCTACGTGGGCCGAACCATATCATGTTTATGTTGAGGCTCAAGCAGGTGTCCGCAGTAAAATGGGTACTGTTGACAATTGTTTTGTTTTGCATAGTCTCATCAATCACTTTATAAATGAAGGGAAAACAATGAATTGTTCTTTTATAGATTTTGCTAAGGCATTTGACAACGTTGTTAGAGAAAATATATGGTATAAACTCATCAAAATTGGTGTTAGAGGAAAGATTATGGACATTATCAAATCAATGGATGCAAATGTTAAGTCAAAAGTTAAACATGATAATTGTTTGGGTGATGAATTTACCTGTCATATGGGAGTGCGACAAGGCAAATGTTTATTACATTTTTTGTTTTGTATATATATAAATGATCTAGAGGAAGAATTTGTTTAAAAAGGCATAGAAGGGTTGAATTTAGAAATGATCAAAATATGCTTTTTAATGTATGCTGAAGATCTAATTATTTTCGCTAAATCTGCAGAGGGCTTGCAAAGTGGTTTAAAGATTCTTTCAGATTGAAACTAAAGGTAAATGTAGCAAAAACAAAAGTACTGGTATTTCGAAAAGGTGGTATTTTGCCCCGAAATTTGATTTTTTACTATAATGACGAGGTGCTTGAGATTGTTAGTCGTTTTGTCTATTTAGGAATATCCTTTACTACTGGAGGTTCATTTGCAGATGCACAGCAAACAAACATTGTCCGGTCAAGCACAGAAAGCTATTTTCAAACTAAATAAATATCTATATAAGTTTAAAGATATATCAGTGAAACATTATTTGAATTTGTTTGATAAGTTGGTCTCCCCTATTCTGAATTATGGCTTTGAAGTATGGGGATTTTGTAAAGCAGACAATATAGAGAAAGTTCATATACAGTTTTGCAAGAGATTACTTAATGTTAAACAGAGTACTCAGACAGATTTAATTTAATAGGGGCGTCTTCCTCTTCAAAACAATAGATTGTTTCGTGTTATGAAATTTTAGTTTAAAATAATATATAGCCAAAATACCAAGTATATTAAATGTGCGTATAACCAGTTATTAAGAGACATTGAGACACACCCTAATGCAAAAAACTGGGCATCTCTTGTTCGAACGATATTATCAAACTTAGGATTTTTTGAAGTCTGGGTAAATCAAGGTGTTGGAAATATAAATGCATTTTTATCACTTTTTAAACAAAGACTGCACGATCAATTTATTCAAAACTGGAATTCAAGATTATCAGAGTCTCCTAAAGCAAGATTTTATATTTTATTTGCAAAGAAATATAAAAAGATCGGACAGGGAAAGTAGCATTCAAGGAGGACAGTAAACCACAAAACACAGAAACAAACACGCAAACAGACAAACAATAAGGCAAAAGCAATAATAAATGCAAACGACATCACAAACACAAAAAGGGTTGACAATAGGGCTACCGCCTGCAAAAGTTTGGTTTTCAGTTCTACTTAAGCACAATTACAATAAAAAAAGTTTAGAGTTGCACTGTCGAAATTAAGGCTCTCTTCCCATAGACATGATAGACTGGAGATAGAAGCATGGGGGTTTAAAAAACCGAGAAAAACGCCTTTGCAAGAAAGAAAGTGCCAACATTGCAATATTCTTGAAGATGAATTCCATTTTTTGTTTGAATGCCCTCTTTACAATATTTAAAGAAAACAATATTTAAAGAAATATTTTTAGAAACACCCAAACATATTGAAGTTAATAGATCTCATGACGTCAAACAGTACGAAGGTACATCGATGTTTAGGACAATATATGTATAAGTCGTTCAGATTAAGAAATGAGATATATGCAACTAATAGTTAAGAATCATACCGATTTTTATTATTTTTTTTTTTATTTTTTTTTTTCAAAAATCGTGAGTGAGTGAGTGAGTGAGTGAGTAAGTGAGTAAGGGTGGTAAGGAGTGAGGGAATGAGGGACAAGCTGTTTACTGATCGCTTGAATGCATCAGTATTTGGGAAAGGGTACACATTGTATTTATACTCGCGTGTATGATATGTAAAAGTAGTGTATTATTTATTAATTGATAATACTAATTATACTGGTTTGTGAAAATATTTAAATTATGTTTATACAATCGCTTGCTTGCCATATTTAAATTGTTTTGTAACTCATAGACATGTTTTGTCTTTTGGATGAATAAAGTTATCTATCTATATATACGTATACTCCCCAAAATAATTTAAGGACGGTGTTTAAGTTTTGGTCATTTTTTAAAGTGATGTAATTCTACAATTTACTGTCTTTTTGCAATTTTTAAATTTAGTTGTATTCTTTTAAAATTGTTACATTACAAACAGGTCTTAACTTTTTTATATAAATATGAAATCCATAATATTAAAGATTAAGTAATTATATCTGTTTTGTTTTTGGGCCTTAAATTATTTTGACATCATTGCTTTTATTTGGATACAGTTGTGAAGGGTCATGATGAACACGTATTCTATTTTCCTGTTTGATGAGACTATGATAAGAGTGAGGTTTGGTGACCATATAATCTGATTTAAATCCCAGATTTCTTTTTGCCACTGGTCGTTTCAAGGCGGCAGTCTTATTGTCAAACTGTTATGTTTATGATGTTATATCCCTTGCCCCTTATTTATCAATGTAATTGCAGTTTGCTTCTATACGTGTTTGTGGTTGGCTGTGGACCTTAAATGCTACATTGCCTATTCGAATTTTATATCTACTTTTAGCTTAATATAGCTCTACTCTTACCAAGCTGATGGCGAAAACAGTGATTTATGCGACCAGTAAAAAACACGTCATGAGTAACATGCTGATCAGAGTCTACACTGGTTGCTACAGTCAATAAATACATTCTTCAAACACTCCTTAGTAATGTAAATGATCCATATTTTTAAACAAGCAATAGTCCATTGTATACATATTACAACTTAAGTGTTAATTATAACAAGTGTGTGGACCATTGCAAAGCTAGAACAAGTACGAAGGGCGTTACGACCAGTTTAAACTCAAACCAGCCTGTCTGAGGTCTAACTAGATGGCGGCATGTCAATCATAAACCATCAATCATATCATCTCCCCCTGAGCTTGCTGACTCAATATGACCTTATTTGTGTTTACGTCCTGTAAATACCCAATCAAAAACAATAACAGTCAAGTGTAATCAGTGCTCAAACTCCTTTCAAATATCCTCGTACCTGGAGGTATACCCCCTGCACCACTGCATTGTAAACGTCCACCGCCACAGTCGCCGGTCTGACATGAACCATGACCACATCCAGTTCTGCCCCAAACACGACCAGACCAATGATCAGCGACATTTAATGTTTTTACTTGTCCAGATTGAATCGAAAATCCACCACCTGAAGTACAATTGCATATACAGGTAAATAGTGTGCATATTCATTCAGTTAGAAATCGGTGTATTTCTTTACGGAAGCAGATAGGGACAAAATTATGAAATTGCCATGACCTATTATTTACTGGTCCTTTGGGATCATCAAGCCCAATCTGTGTGGCTTTAAAGTAGAATATCACTTAAGCCGGTGCTAGTGGGCGTGAGAGTTGTCGCACTTTATATTATCTCTCATGAACAGACTCAGTAAGTAAAACCGAGTTACATTCTCTCTTGTTTGTGTTTGTTGATTCCATGGGATCCCCTTTTAAGTATGTAGTACCTCGCAACAATGGCATAGCTATCTTAACTTGAAAACAATATTAACAAACATTACCATCTGCAATTTACGTCGATGCAGGTGTGTGGATTGAACAGACAAACATAGATTTGACATTTACAATAACTTGCCAGGGACAAAATACTGGTTCTCATGAAGTTAAACCGCCGATGAGTATACTTAAACTTAAAATGTCATGCTCTGCCATTAGGGAATATATTAGTTTACCAATGTATAGTACTAAGCATATGAATGCAAATCCTATAGATTCTTTGGGTGGATTTTTGACAATTCGAAATTTCAGTGAATTTAACATTTGGCAGGGAATGAAAAAACAAAATTCGTAACAGCTCGATGTTTGAAATGTCAAAACACTTACAAACACTGTCTGAAATTCCGCTTCATGACCTTTTGGATAGAGTACAGCAGAAATATTATGAACCAGTTTACACTAGTGACAACAGTAAACATGATATTGTAAACTATTTATTGGTATGTGCCTTGGTTGTGTTAACCTTCATCAATATCGTAGTAATTATTTACTTTAAGAAATATATTAAGACAAGGTTGGCCAATGAACATGGTGTTGATAAAAAAAATATATATATATATTATTTATATATTTATTTTTTTTAAGTGTAGTACTTCCTTTTTCCTATTACTTTATGACAGATTCAAAGGAATGTAAGTACTTAGAGGAAGAGATATAATAATATTAATAATACAAATACAACAACAAAAAAGAAAACGTGTGTACTGTCAAAATATGGCATTAGCACCTAATCTCTTTAGGCAAAATGCATAATACTCGGGACTCAAGTTTGGTACCCAATTTTGACGATTGTGATCTGAAGCAAGACTATAGTCTTGCATGACAGATTAAAAAGAATTTAACTAAAATATTTCTATTGAGATAAAATACGCAGAATGGACACTTAATAATCTCACTTTATTTCCACATAGTTGCCTTTTAAGACTTGCACAGTGAACACGTTGGTTCCATTTTTCCATGCACATGTGGTACCCCTAATCAGCACGGATGCTTGTCACATATACATATTTCTTGCATACCGGACAAGGATATCTGTCATTTTACCGGGGCTAGATATTTCCATCTCACCCTAGGGTCGAGATAAAATTCACGCGCGCCAACATCCGGTATGCAGAAAAACATGAAAAACGTTAGTAGCTGGCAACGTCAACGCACAACATGTCTCATATATGCAAGAAACAGAATCTATCATGGGTATTCGGTTCAGATAGGGAATTCCAACCCTCGGTATAAGTGTTTAAATCGGAACCTCGGCAGAGCCTCGGTTGCGATAAAAACACTTATTCCTCGGGTTGGAATTCCCTATCTTCACCGGATACCCATGAACATTTCTTATAATATTATGTTTCACATTTATCTGTATATCATCAAGTTACAGAAATATCTCTGATTATAGATCCCGTCATATTGTGACTCTTAATATCATGCAAGCCCTATGTGGTCATCGGGGTACCATGTTAAGGTGGTTCCCATGTATGTCGTAGAATAAATCTAACATTTGTCCAGCGTCTCTTAAAAGGATACTAAGTGGATATAAGCAGTCATAATATGCCTTTTCTCTGTGAGTGTAACAGAATCCATTCAACACATTTATTTTCATTTTAGTATCAGATTAACTTTTTATGTGTTGGTGAGCACCGAAGAACTCACGAGATTACGTATTCATGTTTATCTGGCTAACAGTATCTCCGACATTGCTCTCTTTATGTTTTGACTCTTTATATATATAATTTCCTTTTCATTTGTATGGTCATTTTCACCATTTCACAACAAATTATATATGTTATATCGAGAAGAGACTAAAATACCTGAGTAGAACAATCGCGCTCTCATTCCGCAAGTAACTGGCAAACGTTCTCGATTATTAAATATGTTGGCACGAGTAGGATTGTTAAGCATTATTGTGCTTTTGAAAGGTGTCTAACCTTGTAATAACAACTTTAGGAAACAATTCTGACATTTTACAACCCGTATTCAAATAAATAACTGAATTAAAATAAATAAAACTAACCGTATTGTGCTGGTGGCAGTACACCGACCCAGATCTCCTTGCCGCAATTGTTATGCACAAACATCTGATGATTGCCTGTAACTAATGCTATGCCGCAAAGCGACAAAATCACCGTCACTGCTAACATGTTGAAATCTGAAAAAACGAAAGTTCCAATTTTTTCAATTCAGTGTATGGCGGGACGACATTGGTTTTGACATGACAATGAAGAATAGCAACATACATTCATACAGACCACTTTCCTTGTGAAAAGTATACTTGCCTCGAAAGGCATGCAGATGTCAACACAAACGTGCTTTTCTGACATACATGTAATTAGGAGAATAACAATAAAACACAACTAGTGCACCTTGTCTGGATATTTAGCATTATATTGACTAGGTATGTTTATTGGCATAAATGCATATCATTAGCTTCACCGTTTGTTCTGGTGAAAGATCTTACAAAATGAGTATTTTTCTTACGTGTTAATTGCACCAAAGGACTACCAATCTGACACCATAGGCGGAGCGAATGAAGAAGCGTTGGTAAGAGGCAAGGATTAGGAAATTGTCATTGAACGAGATGTGGAAGATGGACGCCCTGAAACGTAATTTTCGTTTATGTTCAGTGTATGACGTTCTTCCCACTCCAACAAAATCAGCACCTAGGGATTAGTGAAAGACACAAGTGGCAAGCCACCGAACCAATTATTGTCATTTGAAAGTAGCTCTGGCAGATGGCGGTACCGTTGGCACCATAATCAAGTAAGTGCGGAGATAACTGAAAGCCAGATGAAAGAAACGACAAGTGCACGCGAGAGCAAATATCATCAACCTTTGTGAGGAGTGGCGAAGCACAACATCCAGTGAGCGAGACGGTGGGCTTCTTGGCGACAGCACAAGATTCTATTATACAGGCAGATCTAAAACAACAGCTAAAGTTTCCAAGGGAGATTGCTGCAACCAACTTCAGGCCCGATACTTTGATGTAGTCGAGGGGTACCAAGCAAATGACTGTGGTGGATGCCACATTACCATGGTAGGTATGGATGGAAGAAGTCCATAAGAAAGATGTCGAAACATCAAACACGTATCCAAGTGTGATATCAAACTGTTTGGAAGGCCTGGAAATTAGCTCATGCTTTGCAGGGCAGTCGTTTTGGGATTCATTAGGATAACAGGACCAAGCCGTAAGACATTAGTTGCCATGGTAGGCAAGCAGGCTGAGGAAGCCTCGCAATAGTTGTGAGAATGAGGGATGAGCGATTGGAGAGGTAACCTGTACTTTACCGAGTCTGATAATCTCAGTCGACGCTCCACAGGATAGTGTTGTAGGGTAAGCGTCGAAACACCTTTTGAGAGGGGAATCCTATGTGATGATGCAGCCGTTCTCAGTGCAGAACGATGTATTCAAGACATGTATTTGAATAACAATTTGCTTTACAATGAATTCATATGTATAGGTATAACTTCAGCCATCCTTAACGTTATCTACATATATTACTGATAATGTTTAGTAGTTTATTTATCTTTTATTATACTATTCCTTTTATGACGTTTCCACTGTATACAACTTAACGGTTTTAATGGGATGACAGTATCGTAAGTGTGGGGTTTGGTGCACCCTAGAACCGGTTTAAACCCCCGTTGGCCTATTTTGCCACTGACCGTTCCAAGGCGTAGCCCTATTGTCAATCCTTTTGTGTTTGTGATGTCGTTTGCTTTTATTATTACTTTTGCCTTCTTGTTTGTCTGTTTGCGTGTTTGTGTCTGTGTTTTGTGGTTGACTGTCCTCCTTAAATGCTACTTCCCTGTCCGATCTTTTTATATTTCTTCGTTGTTATTCTTATTTGCTCAGTGTGAGTAAGGACACTGTCTTATTCAAAATGTTACGAAATGTGTGAGTTTAAATAACTTAATATCTTTCACTCTACTTTTAGTAAGACATTTTCAAAGTGGAAAAATTCAAACTATTTACTTAAGGATTGAATTTGACGTTTTAAACTGTCATTGGGGGTGTGAACAACATTTGCGGTTGTTTATAGTTCGTGAATCCGGGGTGCTTTTTCGATAACTTTTAATTACTCAAATGTTTTTCAAACCCCAAGAAAAGGTCAACATTTCTACTAGTGATTCAGTCCCTATATTAGTTAAAATATATTGTTATTGACCGACTTCGGTAATGCTGTTTATTTTATTGATTCTCGATTTTAGTAACACTCAACTGAAAGAACAATTTATTGGAAATAATACCATTGATATCATATGCTATTGTTAGAAAACATCAGTTCATGCAACAGCCTGACCCGGCCACGTCCACAACTTTTTTCATCTCGAGTTAAACAGCACTAAAACAAATATTGCAAGCGTGTGCAATATAAATTTGAATACTAGTTAACGAATATCGGTTACTATTAATAATATGTGTAGCTTGCCAGTAAGTACAGAAAACCAGTTAAGGTTTTGACTAACGGTCAAAATTTAAGACAAGCACATATGACTAACAATGTGACACGCAAGTTAAAGGAAGGCTCCTTACCTGTAATTAATGTCGTCTGTAAGCAGGTGTGACAGATTGATCAAAGCTACTAAGATTCCATAGCATTTATATCCTTTTCACCAGTCAAAATCTAGCGCAACCAGTGCACAGTGATAACCTGGTAAGTCTGCGCCTAAAAGGGAAAGTTGTCGGACAGCACAGATAACTGAATAGACTAGCATCAGTCCTTAATAGTAATTTCTCAACTATGATATATTTCGTAGCTCTCATCGGAACATTTAGCTATTAGTTCAGAAGATAAACAATACATAATTTAGTAAATTTACTCTGATCTCCGCTACCCAGCACTACGCCCCCCTCATCTCGCCTTTCCCCCTCACACAGACACAATTATTACCTATTAAGATTTTGAAATGGTTTACCCAAGAAATTGTGATATAAAAATATGTTACTTCTTTAAGTTTTAATTATTGACACTGTAATCATGCATTTCTGCAGCAGGACAAATACCGAAAAGCTCCAACATAGGGCCTCAAAAGGTCTTCAACATAGGGATCTCGGGATTACTTGTAAGGATCTAAACTTAAAGAAGAAGAATTTTTTATCAAAATAAATATGCCAAATGTTGCACCTACTATAACCTACAATAAGAAGTACTGCAATTGAAACTGTTCATTCAGTAGATTGTACCACTGTTTTAAGAACCACTGTGTATGGTAAAATATCGTTTAGGTTTGAGTCAACCTGGATGTAAAAAAGCCTTCCAAACGACATCAGTAAAGTTGCAAACTTTAATAAGTTGTTTGTGAGACTGACCTGGAATGGTCCAACCTGTTAATGTTCTTTTCGTTCTTAGACTCTTAGTTTTTGTTTCAGCGTTTGCTATTATTCTTATTTTAGTTAACATGTCTCTTAGTTTATATGTTACATACCTTTAGCACGTTACATAAGCATTATGTCTTTGGTCATTCGGCCATTCTTAAACATGTGGTGGATTGCCGTGCTCCGTCCCAAAAGGTTTGAAGTGGATAGGTAGGTTGAACCTTTCTTTTCACTGAGTCCTATGACAGCGGAGAAAGCGTTTTACAAATAAGTATAAAAGTCCAATATATGTATACAGGAATACAATAAATAATGAAAATAATATTTGACGGAAATAAAGTGCAACATATCCCCCATCCCCCCACCACCATCCCCACGCCCTGCATACGGGGAGAAACCGGAAATGCAGCTTTCACAAAACACAGTAAACCCCAAAACACGCAAAAGGACAAAAATGAATGGCAATGTTAATAAGAAATAAAGGCATATGACGTCACAAGCACAAAAATGGTTTAAAACAGAGCTACCGCCTTGGAACGGTAAGTTGCAAAAAAAGGCCACTGAAACCAGGTTCCAGGTGCACCAAACCTCACACTTACCCTACTTCATCATAATAAAACGGGACAATGTAAATAAAGAAATCCCCACCATAAACTATTCATAGTGTTAGAATAGCTGCCTTTTTATTGAGTGGCTAAACACAGTAAACAAACACATTTTAATGATGGCATTATCCCAGTATTTTATTGAATATACGTGCTAAATTGCTTTAAATTATCAAGTATATTTCGATATGAAACTGTACTCTTGTTATTTATCAAAATGTTCATAATCTGTACTAGGAATCTTTATGTGAGAAAGCTATCCAGCTGGCTTGCTGAACGTCGGTGGTTCTACCCAGGTGCCCGCCCGTGCAAGAAAATTACCCGGAGGGGCACCTGGGGTCTTTCTCCACCAGTGGAAGCTGGAAATTCGCCATATGACCTTAACTTTTGGTGCGACTATAACATCCAATTCAATTCAATTCAATGCATATTCTATAATTGTGGTTGGTAATATATCTCTTTAGATTGTTAATATGTTACTTAGTCTTTATTTAGTATGTAGCTTCTTCAATCTTTTATTTACAGTGTTCTTAAGCTTTTAAATGTATGTTTGGTCTAGGTGTTTCTTAATATTCCACTGATGTTGTCTTATAATACTTTTATAATTATAAGTCAAGCACTTATGCTGTATTTCATGTTTATATATATATATATATGTGTATATGCTTTGTTAAAAGACTATATTTTATATATAGCTAGTATTTTCTGTTATACTTATCCGACTCGAACTAATGTATTGTACCTTGTATCTTAAACTATTATTTATAGAAATAAAAGTACGACAAAACATGGTGTCTGATTTTTTTAATCAGTGCCTGCTACCAGTCTAATAACATATTGTATAGCAATTGTGTCAACTAATGGAATTTTAGCTTGCGTACTAGCACAAGGTCAACAAGATAACGCAGAAGGTTATGACTCTTTACTGTACAAAGATGACACTAAGGCTCTACTTTGCAAAATTCACATCATGTAAATCCAAGATATTAACTGCATTTCGAAACGCGGTAGTGATAAATTGACAGCGTTATTTTATTTGTTCGATAATGTGTTGCAAGAACAAAATAATACCAGTCATTACCAGTAACACAACTTGCTTATGGTGCATCTGACCGGCACATCCTTAAATGGTGATGTTACCTTTCGCTTCAAATGACCTCCTCAGAAACCATTTGGCCAATAATGACCAACTACACATGGATGCTTCGTAGATACATAAGTTTCAAATTTGCAAAGGTTAGGTCAGCACGACATCCAAGATGGCCGCCGTTACCATAAAAAATTGAAACCTTTAAAAAGAAAACAGGACTAGAGGGCGTGAACGGAAGCAAGCACGTTTCACTGCTGTTCATGAACAGTCTTAATCAAACCGAGACTGCAAAATTGTTTGTACTTATCGTGTTCGACGATGTCCAAATATCTCCCTCCATAAGATACAGAGCTCTCATATATTACATGTAGCATCAGCTTATGATCCTCTAGCACGTTTGTTCGAAGGATGAC
The DNA here is from genome assembly GCA_037043455.1 of Cyrtodaria siliqua. Classification (NCBI taxonomy): domain Eukaryota; kingdom Metazoa; phylum Mollusca; class Bivalvia; order Adapedonta; family Hiatellidae; genus Cyrtodaria; species Cyrtodaria siliqua. The sequence continues at coordinate 32,475 of JAWPHD010016705.1, forward strand.
ACTGAGGTCAAATTTGGCACCGCCACGGGGTCACAGTTTTAAATAGACATATACAGGGAGACACTTTTAAATATCTTCTTCTCTGAAACTACGAGAGCCAAAGGTTTAATACTTTGCATTTGATATAACCCTATGATCCTCTACCAAGTTTGTTTAAATGGCTACCCTTAAATAAAACTGTGAGCAAGCATGAGCTCATGTTTTGTTTTGTTTTTGTTTGTTATTTTAATTTGTTTAATTTTTTGTTTTGTTTACTTATATATTTTTTTAATTGTTAGTATGATCACTAACCCCTAGACTATCAAATTTGCTCATATGGAGTCTTTGGGGTCATAGATAGCCGCGCCCCCGGGGTCTTTATTTTGTATATAGATATTTTGCATGTTTTTACATAGACTTACATAGGGAAAACTTAAAACACCTTCAATCAATATTTGCGAGGGGACACTTTTTTCATCATTGCGAAGATCCTCAGGTGATCGATTCAGTGGCATTTTGCATTACGTGGTCCGAGTATTAACTTTCATACCCCATCCAACACCTTCTCAAAGAAGCGAAAACGGGGTTGTCTAGAGTATGAAACAAAATCTTAATTTCGGATTAAAAAGTTTGTATATTGTAAAATTAAAACATTTAGTAGGTAATTTTAAAAAAGTTTTTTCATTTTTTCCAGTAAAAAATCATTTTAAATGTGTTTTAGTGTCAAAATATCCGTTATAAAATCCTGCTAATATTGCTTAATGAAATTACGCCGGGACCACGTAATGGACGCTCTTGTTAATCAAATCCTAGAAGAAATTAATTAATCAATGATTAGTTTTTTGATATTAAATGCACATTGGAATTTCGCAGGGTTGCGATAAATACAAACAAATGTTATGTGAAAAAATAATTGTCTTAAAGTAATATATGCCTACATTGTTGTTATAAAAACTAAGTACGCTACTACACGTAAACATTTGATAAAACATAGTTTTAAGTTGCATAACTCTGTATGATACGGAATATTACGGATTATACTAGTTACACCCCTTCCAGTGTGTGTTGTTTCCTTATAGTTTGTACTATTGCTAACAATATCGAGAACTAAATTTCTCCTTTAGCAGAAACAACGATAAAAGGTAGATACGTTAGCGTGACCCTCAGTAAATATTGCTATCGTCAATATGGTAACCACCAAAACAGGAACCGATTAGCACAATGTGCCTACCAATACGGTTACGGAACCAATTAGCGCAGTGTTTTTGTCAATACGGTAACTGCCAAATCACGAACCAGTTAGCACAATGGGCTTCAGTAATTACCTTTACCACCAAAACAGGAACCAATTAGCACAATGTGCTCTGTCAATACGGTAACTATCAAAATAAGAACCAATTAGCACAATGTGCTTCCGTCAAACGGTAACCACCAAAGAAGGAACCGGTAACCACCAAAACAGGAACCAATAAGATCAATATTTTTTCGTCAATATGGTAACCACCAAAATAGGAATCAATCATCAGAATATACCTCCGTCAATAAGGTTAGCACCAAAACAGGAACCAATAAGAAGAATTTGCCTTCCGTCAATACGGCAACCACCAAAGCACCAATAAGAACATTATGCGAACATCTATTTTGCTCATTTCTTACTTACAAATGCACTGACGTAAAATATCAATACCAATAGGGCTTACAAAACCCAACATTATACAAAGCATTGCACGGTGCAGGTCAAAGCACACACATGAAACGCATTTTCAGCGTTGTTCATATTAAACAATAATATTCTTCATAAACACTTACAAATATAAAAGTAGAAAATGCAGCTTTTACATAACACCACGCATTAAATCAAACAATTACAATATTAATAAAATACAAGGGGATTGACAATAAGGCTAACGCCTTGAAATGGTCAGTGGCAGAATGGTCGCTGAGCGGGGCGGCGTAAACAAGTTGTTAGGGTGCACCAAATCTCACTCTTACCCTAGTGTCATCATTAACACGTGTCTCGACAGCTCAGAGGTCAGAATTATTGTAAGCTAGTATTGCTTTCTAGTAATCTCATCAATGAATGCTTGTCCTTTTTGTTACAGCGGGTTCATTTCTTCACAATTTTGTTTTATTTTCATTTAGAATCCAATAATTTTACATTTTTAAAGTATATCTGTAATGTTAACTCACATTAGTGTTATTTCAGTATTGTTTAATTTCATAAACAGAATATTTTGCTCAGTCAATGAACAGCATAATAATGGTTTTGAAAGTAGATACAAAAATCGAACAGGAAAAGAGTAGCATTCAAGGACGACAGTCACCAGAAACAATTTTAAAGATGAATAAAAGACTAACTAAGACATCACAAACACAAATGGTTGACAATAGGGCTACGCCTTGGAACGGTCAGTGGCAAAAAAAAAGCCGCTGGGGGTTTACACCAGGTTCTAGGGTGCACCAAACCTCACTATTATACTATTGTCATCCCAATAAACGGGACAGTGTAAATAAAGATATCCTCGCCAGGTTATAGTCTCTAACAAACAATGCAGCATTAATAGGCAATATAAGTAAAATACATAAATGATCATGCATATATAATATAAAAAAAACGAGAAAGCCACTAAGTAAGTACTCAATGACTTAATAGACACCAATGTGCCATCTGGACGATGCTGCATACACGTTAGTGCAGTTCACATGATTTGGATATTTCAATTTGATGAAATTTGATTTTACAAATTGGTCTATGTTTCGTTTTTCAAACAATATTCATTTGGATGCGTAGACTTTAGATCTTGAAAAAACAAAAGCGCTTTGTTGTCTCAGATTACCTCCAAGTCAGACAAATCCAATTTTCATTGAGGACAAGAGACGTATTAAATGTTCTGTATTGTATCTTGATGCAGAAAAACATGTAAATGACTTTTAGAACAAAATAACGATCGTTGACGATAAAACGCACGAATCCTGTAAAATTTAGATTAAAAAATGAGTATGATAAAACACGCAATATTTCCGATGACGCGATGATGAAGTTCTAATGAGCACACATTTTTTAAATGGTAAAATACAATATATTGCAGCATAAGGAGTGTAAAAAAAATCGCCTTTATTTGATACCACTTTTATGTGATTTTGATGTATGAGCGCTAGGTATATTGTATTGTTCATCAAAGATATCAAAGATACCTCACATCATACATTCGAAGAGTCAAATTTAACATTCTGTACACATGTTCATCAAGGTAATGCGATGTGTTTAACTCACTTCATTAAAGCACATCCTTGTATTCGTTATATTACATGCAATATATATTTCAACCCTCTCAAACACTCAACGACTTGTAAAATAATTTTACAATACCAAAAATAAATCTGAATGGTCCAAACATGTTACAAAAATCAACACAAGTAAAGGCTTACAAATATATCATTTATAACCTGTCATAATTTTGTAAAGCACGTCAAACAAATTAAAATCTTATTGCATATCCTGATGGACTGAGGTTTAGGTCTGCATTAGGGTTAACATCTAAATTTATTTCATATTTAGACAGAATAGTATTCCTATTTAGGGCGACTCGTTTTTGCTTAATACACATTTACATTATTGTCCCTAGAACATGTTTGTACCAAATAATGTTTTGTCAGCTCTATATAATTGACCGTTTAATTGCATATATTTCATATATTCTACATAAAAGGGATGTTTTTTATATATACTGAAAGGAAAAAGAAACGCATAATCAAAACATTGCCTATACTACACTATTATACTTACCTAATATTACAGATATATCTCAATGTGTTTGTACAAAAAGGGGCTACAATTAATTACAGAAAGGACAACTCTGTCATGTAGTAGACCTTTCAATCAAAGTACACTTTGATTCACGAAATTCATATATGTTGAAGTTTGAAAAAGTCAAGCCATTTCAGTATTGTGTTTAATGTTAAAAGATTGCAACATTTAAAGCCCAAGTTTGCTCACCTGCTTGAGACAAAGCGCATTGTGTCGATAATGAAACTTTAAAGGGGTAACAATTAGTGTGTTCGGTGCTGTTTTAACCTTCTTTCTGAAAGGACAGGCCTAATGTCGCCCTGTACCATTCGTTTAGCAGTAGCATATTAAACATACAATATATAGCGGAAGTACCTATTATGCGTTTCTTTTTCTTTTCAGCATATATTTTCTGTTCTTACAGAAAATACTAAATTTTTGGCATGTAATAATATTAAAGCGTTTTTTACTAACGGCAGTTTAGACAATTATACTATGTGGACTTGCTATGAAGTTTGTGAAGCACTCATCTTCCTATTAGATAATATTTTCGTCTCCGTTTATAGACAAATTGTTGGTATCCCTATGGGTACGAACTGTGCACCACTTGTCGCAGATTTGTTTTTATTTTGCTATGAAAGAGATTTCATGTTGAGTCTTTCACCAGATACCCAGACCGATGTTATTGAAGCCTTTAATGACACCTCTCGATATCTGGATGACATATTGAACATTGACGACCCTTTCTTTCCAACTATGGTTAATAATATTTATCCTAAAGAACTTCAGCTTAACAAAGCTAATATATCTGATAATAACGCTTTTTTTCTTGATTTAGATCTCTCGATTGAAAATGGTGAAATAATTAGCAAAATCTATGACAAGAGAGATGATTTTAATTTTGACATTGTTAATTATCCCCAGTTGGATGGGATGTTCCCCGAACAACTTCTTATGGGGTGTATGTGTCTCAACTTATTCGTTTTTTCAAGAGCTTGTACTCGAGTTGAGGACTTTAATATTCGTAATTTTAACTAAAAAGCTACTCAATCAGGGTTACCGTTACCATAAACTTCGTAAAACCTTTGCAAAATATTATTATCGTAACCCTGATCTTCTTTCCAAATATAAAAGTAATTTAAGGACTCTTCTGCGACAAGGACTATCACAACCTGACTTCTATGGTGATGTGATTTATAAACTTCGTAAGATTCATGGTCATGATTACTTTCATACTATCTTTGTTAAACTTGATAAAAAGTTTATCAAAAGAGGTTATGACCATTTCATTTTGCAACCTACTGCATGCTTGGTTGTGGACCCTTTTACAGTTCGCCACTATGCTTTCCTCTTTAATTGTACGATGACCGGACAGGCTGTGGACCCTATGATGACGTCTACCTAAAGCCCATTGGGACGGTGACGTTTAATGCTTGTCTATGATCTTTCTTGTCGTGCCCTTAATGGTTTATAGCCCATTTCACCGGTACTTCGGAAATCTCCGTACAATGTTCGGTATTTCAGTCACATGGCGCAAAGTCACATGACTTCAAGAACTAATCAGATGTTGGTAGTCACAGAAGTATCAACAATCACACATTAACCAGTTTCAATGCTTATATATTGAGTTGAAAGGTATGCGTATTTGTTTGCTAAAACACCGCAGTCATTAGTAATGTTCTATACAGAAGCCATCTACACTCATTCCTTGGAAATTAGATCGGATTAACACATTATAGCATGTGCGCGTAAGTTAAAACCGGTGTTAAGATAGAAATATTCATTGTTTTCTGACAATCCTGTTTTTGAATTATAACAACAAACACGCTTTAATTTTTGTTTTTCTACAGCAACAAACACATTAATAACATATATCTGTCCTGCGTTCAAGTTATAGTCTGACATTTAATAAAGTTTTGTATTGTTTTTGATTCAATCTCATTAAAATCAGATCCAAAATATTCGCTCCACTACTTTTCGATAGCGGAAAGAAGTGGAGCGAATATTTTGGATCTGATTTTTATGAGATTGTTTCTGATTCACATTGTGCACCGTTACAATGAATATTTAATGTGCCTACCTGCATTTGATTGGCTACTCGGAGATAGCTTGTTATTATCCGTGATCGTTCGGCAAATGACGGGGTGAAATGGGTTATTCTCTTGTTGCTCTGGCTTCTGCCAAGTCATCGAGTACCTTCATTGTGGCTTTCTAGGCTATTGTGTTTTTGTATTATATGTACACGAGCATATTTGTGTTTTACTTATATTGCCTATTGATGCTGCCTTGTTGGTTAGGGATTAGATCATGGAGGGGATTTTTTTATTTACACTGTCCTGTTTTAATGGGATGACAGTAGGGTAAGTGTGAGGTTTGGTGCACCCTAGAACCGGTTTAAACCCCAGTGGCCCACATTGCCACTGACCGTTTCAAGGCGGTAGCCCTATTGTTAACCTTTTTTTGTGTTTGTGATGTCGTTTGCATTTATTATCACGTTTGCCTTCTTGTTTGTCTGTTTGCGTGTTTGTTTCTGTTTTTGTGGTTGACTGTCCTCCTTGAATGCTACTTTCCCTGTCCGATCTTTTTATATTTATTTTACAGAAAAACAATATCTAAAGGGATTATATGTTTATTCATACAACCATATTAAATTTCTTCATCATTAGCTGTACACTGTTTTTGTTCTTTTTACCAAATTCAAAAAAAAACAGAACACAGACATATACTGATATGATAATAATAATAAATATACATGCAACAAAGTGACAACTACATACATAGAGAATCTTAAATGAGTGAATGTGTATTATTGATTGTAATAACGAAACTGATTAAAATGATAGGATGCGAGACTCTGTCCGATCATTTTATCCAACGAATTTATGAAAGTCAATAAGTCACGAATGTCAGATTATATTTATCACATAACACATCTACGACGTGATACAACATGCATTTCGACTTTAATGTTGTCAATTGTCCGTCTTTGTAAGATAAATCGCGACGTCATTTTGTTGTTTACATGACGTCAGCTAGGCCTATGTTACGCGGCTCGGGCGCGTTTGCATTACAAATAATGCGATATTTTTACGGTGTCCGGTCGGGGCCAGATACAATGTCGCATTGTCGTGGGTCGTGGGCGACAATGCGACGCCTAACAATGCGACATCACGACATCGCGATACGACACTGCGACATTGCGATACGACAACTTGACATTGCGATATGACATCTCGAAATTGCGATACGACATAGCGACAATTATGTCGTGACGTCGTATCTCAATGTCGCGATGTCGTATCGTGGAACTTAATGTTTTACTGTAAACATACACGGTGGTTCGGTCCTCGTTTGCATATATAATACACCAATGTGTTACTAGTGTATGATGTTAAATAAATCATGGCTTTATAACACTCCCAGAAGCCATGTTATGTAAAAACAGCAGTAAAACAGTACACTCACAATTGCAAACCTACCAAAAGGAGTATTATTCGGAAATCCCCGAACACGATATAAAATATAAAATATATTGCAGTCTCGGCTTGACTGAGACAGTTCATGAAATGTATTGGAAAGTGCTTACTAGCGTTTACGCCCTCTAGCCCCGTGTTGAGCAGAACTGAATATTTAAAATTGCAATAGTACAGAATTGTGAGCCATCCTGAAGATGGTATGCATAAGACGGTGAACATGGAACCATCAATGGGCTATTTTCATACTATTCCACGGCCAGCGACGTATGGTGCCACTTTCTAAAAAGAATGCTTTGCTCTAAACGAGAAAACAATGGGCGAAATAAACTAAATGGAATTTAGTAGGGAGCAAAGTTTATGAACCCTGCACATCACAAGTAACAGGCGAAAGGCTCAATTAAAAATCAAACATGCTAGTTAAACAGGTTTAGAACTAAACAGGTTATCGTTTTACACATATATTGTTACTATTTGTTAGAACCATGATATTTGACAATGATCATTGGCATCATACATTATATATAATGTATACACAATCTAGACGACTGTAAAAATAGATTGCAATTTATAATTGATTTCATATTTAATCTCCTGCAGTTATAAAACATTCATATATACATTTGTTTATATATAAATATGTCAATATGCCTTTGACTTCCAATACAAATAACATATAATATACATGTACATATCTGAAAAGCACCGTTTTACTTCAGATGGAGCATTTCTCCGGACCTTATAGGAACAGTACACATCTCGTACAAACTATGTTTTCTATCTACGACAGTGACTGGTTAAATGTTCATAGAATCAACCATTTCAAAATTGCCACGTGGAGTGTCCGAATGAAATGGGAGTCTCTTGGAATTCTCTGAGATTGCTACTAAATATAGATATAAAAATCGAACAGGAAAAGCAACATTCAAGGACGACAGTCAACCACAAACGCACTCAAAATAAAGGAACAAATGTAAAGATGAATAAAAGGCCAAATAAGACATCACAAACGCAAAAGGGTTGGCAATGGGGCTACCGCCTTGGAACGGTCAGTGGCAAAAAAGGCCGCTGGGATTTTAAACCAGGTTCTAGAGTGCACCAAACCTCACACTTATTGTCAACCCAATAATAAGATCTCGATAAAGAAGAAAATAATATCGCGACAGACGACTAAAACAGTTTTCTGTATGAACAAATTAGTTAAATTAGTTAATTTTCATTCTGTATGCTTAGACGAAAAATAAAACCTTTCTATCTACCTTTACTTCGCATGTAAGTGGTGGCATTTGCCGTTTCGTGACGTATTCTACAGAAATGATAAGCTGACTTCCATATATATATATATCATTTAAATTCACTTTACATGTAATGCATATTAAGAAAGTCCTATGAAGTAAGACTCCATTACTTCAACATCACGAAACATTGCTGGTGACAGAACTCATTCATCACTCTTTAAGTATGGTACATATAATACGCTCTTATCTGAATATCTTGATAAAACTTGTTCTGGAAAACATTCCTCCTAGCAAGTATTTTAAACAAGAATGCATCTCAATATAACAAAAAACGGTGTGTTACAGAACATACGAAACATAAATATACATGACTTATAAACTAGGAAATGTTTCTATGGGATACGGGTGCCTCGCTGTCATCTATAAGTTTGTATGAAGTTTGAACTCAGTATGGCTTTTCGTATCCGAGTTATGGACTTAATAACAATAAAATGAATGTAAACCTTACGATTGACATACGGACGGACAGACAGATGGACAGCCGGACTGAGTAACAAGGGTAACACTACATGTCCGCTCCACATGCATGGCGGGGCATACAAATATATTGTTTGACATTTGCTGATATCGAATTGTCTACAAATCTGACTAAAAACACGTTTCAGTTTAATAGTTCATGAACTGTTGATAGCATGTCGGTGTCAACAAATAGACACTCATTCATTCATAACATGTTCATTGCACGTTAAGCTTTACTTATGCACGTCCCTTTGTTTTAATGATTTAACGATTTGCGCGTATACATCATCGGCGGGGTGACTCTCCGTTTCCGACTCCGTCGTTTTATTCAAGGCGACAGTATTATTTCCTGGTTTAAAGCTTGCATGCGAGTATGTGTTATCACCAGGCAATGGCATGCTGCTCTTATAGCTGGTCGATGTAACGTCATACGCGTCAATGGGGTCGTCGTCAGTGTCAGCCTTTATGTTTTGATCTTTTTTCCAAGCTCCGGGTTTTGCATACATGCCGTCTGTCCTCTTTCCGTTTTGCTGTTTGCCGTGGCCATTCTTAACTAATTTGCCATGAGCATCACTCGTCTTCCCATTAGTATTTGAAGTGTTATCGCTTTTATTCTCTGTAGCCGTCACATATGTACTTATGACACCTTCCTCAAGTTTTAAACCAGAATTTCGATGTACAAAATCGAATCTTTTGCCAACAGGCTCTGCTTTTTCGTCATTAACAATAAAGTCACGTTTCCTGAAGCAAATAACGTATACATACACTTTATTCAAACGTTTACAATTTCCTTCATGTATGGTATATTCTTGCACAAATTACATTCAAAAAATATTTGAAATGTGTTAAATTTATTTACGTTATTTATCCTTGAGTAAAATAATTACTCCTCATTGCTTAGTACTGATTCTACCCAGGTCGCCATCGAGAGTGATTAATCTAAGTTGCGAGAACTTGTTTCGCAATCGATGCAAAATAAATATGTTTAAACTTAACTTAATTTGGGACTGTAGTTGATGATGATGATGATAATGTAGGTTTATAAATCGAACAGGAAAATGTTGTATTCACAGAACACAGTCAGCCAAACACACGCATTCGAACCAAACACCAATCACAAGGAAAAGTAAAGCAAATATGCAACACCACACGTATTAAATGGTTAACTATATGGGTAACGCATTGGAAAGTTCTGTGGCATATGGACGCAGGGGTTTAAATCGAGGTCTAAAATTTCTAAATATGTACTGCGCCCTTTTAATTGTAAAGAGTGTATGATAACAATCTATTTGATTAAGGATTGACTATACTTTGCAAATGGTAAAGGTAAGCCACTAGGTTACTTGGTCCTACCCTCTGAGATAAAGTTTGACCTCATATTATTGACGTTTTACTGTCATCCTGTTAAAATTAGATACCTAAAGTATTGAAATATTTTCTAAATGTATATATGTCCTATATTTAACGAGCTATCTCTAAACATATTAGGTTAGTGTGCTACGTCGCATTGACCTACTTATAATGCCAATGAAGGACAATTTATCAGCTTGACTTGCATTTGAATGACATTGAACTTGAAATGTCAACTTTCTTATCAAAATTGTATATTTTGATTATTTATGGTCTTACCCGAAACCGAAAATGTAATATTCAAAATTATAATTTTTTAATTTATTTTGATATTAATCAAAAGCCCAATTCATTGTAATGTTAATCAGAGACCTCACAGACCTAATACGTAGACAAGTCATCGATACACGATCATCTTTGTATTACATGTATGTTGCCTAATACTGCCGTCTAGTGTGTATTTATGTTGCCTTATACTGCCGTCTAGTGTGTATTTATGTTGCCTAATACTGCTGTCTAGTGTGTGTTAATGTTGCCTAATACTGCCGTCTAGTGTGTATTTATGATGCCTAATACTTCTGTCTAGTGTGTATTTATGTTGCCTAATACTGCCGTCTAGTGTATATTTATGTTGCCTAATACTGCTGTCTAGTGTGTATTTATGTTGCCTAATACTGCTGTCTAGTGTGTATTTATGTTGCCTAATACTGCTGTCTAGTGTTTATTTATGTTGCCTAATACTGCTGTCTAGTGTGTATTTATTTTGCCTAATACTGCTGTCTAGTGTGTATTTATGTTGCCTAATACTGCTGTCTAGTGTGTATTTATGTTGCCTAATACTGCTGTCTAGTGTGTATTTATTTTGCCTAATACTGCTGTCTAGTGTGTATTTATGTTGCCTAATACTGCTGTCTAGTGAGCATTTATTTTGCCTAATACTGCTGTCTAGTGTGCATTTATGTTGCCTAAAAATGATGTCTAGTGTGCATTTATGTTGCCTAATACTGCTGTCTAGTGTGTATTTATGTTGCCTAATACTGCTGTCTAGTGTGTATTTGTGTTGCCTAATACTGCTGTCTAGTGTGTATTTATGTTGCCTAATACTGGTGTATAGTGTGCATTTATTTTGCCTAATACTGCTGTCTAGTGTGTATTTATGTTGCCTAATACTTCTGTCTAGTGTTTGTTTATGTTGCCTTATACTGCTGTCTAGTGTATATGTTTGTTGCCTAATACTACTGTCTAGTGTGTATTTATAATGCATAATACTGCTGTCTAGTGTGTATTTATGTTGCCTAATACTGCTGTCTAGTGTGTATTTATGTTGCCTAATACTGCTGTCTAGTGTTTATTTATGTTGCCTAATACTGCTGCCTAGTGTGCATTTATGTTGCCTAATACTGATGTCTAGTGTGCATTTATGTTGCCTAAAAATGCTGTCTAGTGTGCATTTATGTTGCCTAATACTGCTGTCTAGTGTGTATTTATGTTGCCTAATACTGCTGTCTAGTGTGTATTTGTGTTGCCTAATACTGCTGTCTAGTGTGTATTTATGTTGCCTAATACTGGTGTCTAGTGTGCATTTATTTTGCCTAATACTGCTGTCTAGTGTGTATTTATGTTGCCTAATACTTCTGTCTAGTGTTTGTTTATGTTGCCTTATACTGCTGACTAGTGTATATGTTTGTTGCCTAATACTGCTGTCTAGTGTGTATTTATGTTGCCTAATACTGGTGTCTAGTGTGCATTTATTTTGCCTAATACTGCTGTCTAGTGTGTATTTATGTTGCCTAATACTGCTGTCTAGTGTTTATTTATGTTGCCTAATACTGCTGTCTAGTGTTTATTTATGTTGCCTAATACTGCTGTCTAGTGTTTATTTATGTTGCTAATACTGCTGTCTAGTGTGTTTGTATGTTGCCTAATACTGCTGTCTAGTGTGTTCAAGGATATAGTCTGGTGGGAATGTCTTTGTTTACACTATCGTATTTTATTGACAATGGGTAAGATTGAGGTTTGATGCAGCCTAGCACCTGGTTGAAACCCCCAGTGACCTTTTCTCACTGCCAGTTATAAGGGTTAATAGCAACTAGTTTATGTTTGTTCTGACGCATACTTTGCTTGTATGTTGCCTTGTGATTGTTAAACGCGGTTATTTGGTTGGCTGGGCTATGTGCATATCACATTTCCTGTTCAACCTTTATATCAACTTTTTTAAGAATATTTTTTGTAAAAACCTATTAAGACGCAATACGTTACACCCATATTTATCTAAAATAAAAAACACATTCGTTTAAATCAACTGAACTGGCTGATATTTCAATCCCTTTGAACCTTTAATGGGCAATACTAAATACATTTATTTTGTTAAATTAATATCACTATACAAGACCTTTCCAGTGGTGTATTGCTAAATTTCAACAGTGAAAGAAAATAAAAATAAATCAAGAAAAACACGTCTGATATAATTACCATTTTCTCCATATCAGGTATATTATGAGAGCAGCTGCTACCAATACTACTACAGCTATTGCCACGCCGATATAGATGAATACTGAAATTTGAAAACGTTTTATCACGATAATACTACGTCATCGAAACAAATCAATCACATCTGAATGTAATACAGTATAAAATTTAAAAAATATATATAATAAAACAGTTTAAAGCAAATATATTTTTTTAAAAAAGTGAATGCAAGTCGTTATGTTGTGTTATTGTTTTAATACTTTTACATGAAGTACGTGTTTCAATACATATCTTTGCCAGCTCAGGTTTACTGACCCAAACACAGTATAGTAAAGCACTATATAATTCGTGAATGTGTGGCTTCACAAAGATCGGTATTTGAACAAAAGCATGAGTCATGCGAAATTACAAAATTATTGAAGTACCCATTGAAACTATCCTATTGTAAAATTGAATGACATTGTTGTCCATAAATTGGTTTTATATACAGCCGTATCTGCCCGACTTATGTGACACTTGAACAACATTATATATAAATCTCATTCTCATTCACATCAATCTCATTCAGTCACAAGAATAAAAGGCTTGATAGTTTTTATTTGAAGAATAGTATCACAAAGTTAAGTTACAATTATATAATGCTTCTAAATGTTCATTACATCTATACAATAAATGTTACTCAGGATGCTAGGTAAAGGATCTAGTATTAGTTTATCTTCCATCAATATACCATGAATATGCCATGCATAATAATTATCATTTGTCTTCACCGGGCTTTATGCTGTGTATTGTCCTGTTCATATGGTGGCTGATTTGTGCCATGTCTTGTTGGCGTGTTTTGCGGGACGAAAACACGACACGTGTCTTATTTGTCGAGTTGTCGTGTCGTCGTAATGGCGTGTTGGTGGGGCCACCCACGTAAAACCTGTCGCATCGACGCCCTCTGTCGCGTAAACGTGTTGTCGTGTCTTCGTCTCGCCAACACGGCAACACGACAACTCGACAAATAAGGTATGTGTCGTGCTGTTGTGTTGTCGTGTCTTCGCACCGCCAACACGCCAACACGACATGGCACAAATCAGCCACCATAAGTTCAACACTATGTAACGGGTCATTTGATAGAGTTTGTGGTACAGTCTGGACCTGATGTGACATTCCACTTAGGTGCTGCGGGTTCCATAGGTTCTTAAGGACCGTTTCTCTTATTTTTTGAAATATGAATGCAAAAACAGTAAACTGTCAAAGAAAGTAAACTGTCAACCTGCGGAATGCTAACCATGTTTATTCACTAACGTTGTGCAATTTTATTCCATCATTCAAATTCATAACTCATGTCTGTTAACGTTGTTAACATCAAGTATGGCAGCTAATCAAACGTGTTATTTGTTAAAATACTCAGTTGAGTATAATCAACATTGTTTTTGTATTTTCAATTGTAAATACCGTTTCCGCACAATAACATCAAAGTCTTAACATTCATTCTCATAAAACTGCTGAGGTATATTGCCTTTAGTGAACGGGAACACCTTATAGTTTTGGGGTCACTAGATCTAAGGTCAAAGTCGCCATGACCTTATATGTAAATTTTCATTATTTGTGATACTTTTCAGACAAAATCAGCCACATTAATGAAACTTCATAGGCACATTTCCGCATGCTATTCAAACACGTAACACTGATTATCATGAAACTTAATTGGTATATTGCCCTTGCTAAAAGTACAAGCTTCTCGATTGCTTTTGGCATCAGCACGTCAAAGATTATGGTAACCAGGAACTCCTATAGAACTTCGCATTTCGTGTGATAACTATAACTCCGTTAATAAAATACTATGCGTATGAAACTGTACACTGTCTTTGGTGAAAAAATGAGCTCTACTGCATTTGAGTTCAAAGGTAAAAGGTAAAGGTCACCATGAACTCATATACATATCCCAAGCGACATATCCACAAGTAAACCACTCACACTCATTAAACTTTATAAGTGCATTGCCCTTGGTAAAAGGGGGGAAACCTATTGTGTTTTGGGTCACCAAAAGTCACATTAACTCAATTCTGAAAGACATTGCTTCACTGTTATTTGTAACTATAAGCATGATAAGACCTACAAAATATGTCAAAGGTGAAGGTCACAGTGACCTGATCATGAACAATTCTTTCTCCATACATATACAATGTTTAGTAGTGAATCGAGGAAGTTATTTAGGGGACAGGGTCCTATCTGGTGTACATAGAAAGAAAAAAATCTGGCATGCGCTTAATAAAATAGTATGGATCCGTAACATTTTGTTTCTCAATAGTGTTGGCCCGTGTCTTAATATTACTTACTGCTCCTTTTGGCAGCATAAATACCAGTAGTGTTGGCTTTAAAGTACAATACCGCTTAAGCCGGTGCTAGGGGTACGTTAGATGTGTTGCAAATTATATTACTTTTCATGAAAGACCAAGGAATGCCCTGTCAGTACTTACTGACATACAATTATTAACATGCTATCAGATTTTTAAAAATAATTATTTTACATGAGTTATCGGCTTCCTTCTCTTCTAAACTTGCAGTTTTCTCCGTACTTGTTGTGACAGTTACTCCCGGTGTAAGTTGATCTGGTTACAATAAATGGAAACTACAATATTGATACATTTATAATGAAAGAAGCTATCTGTAAAAGTGCATCAACACTGAAATTATTGATACATTGACACATTGATAATGAAAGAAGTTTTCTATAGAATCACACCAACAATTAAAATAGTGATACAAGGAATGAATTAATGGTGTTTTACGGCACGTCGACACATAACATTGATTATAATGAAAGAAGTTACCTATGATATTATCAAACATTGATAATGAAAGAAGTTATCTATAAAAGTGCATCAACACTGAAAATATGGATACACTGACACATTGATAATCAAAAAGGTTATCTATATATCACACCAACAATTAGAATATTGATACATTGACAAATTAATAATGAGAGAAATTATCTATAGAATCACACCAACAATTACAATAATGATACATTGACACATTGATAACGAAAGAAATTATCTATAGAATCACACCAACATTTACAATAGTGATACATTGACACAATGATAATGAAAGAAATTATCTATAGAATCACACCAACATTTACAATA